>VZTU01009661.1:85219-105980 GCA_013400835.1 Zapornia atra
TCCACCCCCCACAAGGCAGTGTTGATATGTATGAGCTAGTTGTGAGTGACCTAGTTTGTGTACCAGAAGCAATCTTCCTGTGGTAGCAAGAAGTTGCATGTGAGACATTTCACCAATCTCATCCATAGACCTCAAAGGAAATCAAGACTCTTCTCATTTTTATAGGTGGGAAACTGAGAAACGGAGTAAATCAGTCAAGTTCAGAACTCCAAAAACCACGCTAATTCTGATAGACACATCAGCTGGGTCAGCACTGAGGTGTCACTGCTGAGGACAGCACTAGGATACCTATATGAGCAGCCTCTCTGTTGCCTTTGAGGTGAAAGCAGATGCAAACAAATGGGTAGGGGTAGTGAGTATGAATTACATGGGAAAAACATGAATTATTCCGCCTGTGACAGCTGTGCAGCCTTGGTATTGCTCAGAGATAGCTCACAATCCGACCCCTCCTCTGCCTATCACGCTGTTTCTCTCATATGCTGTTTAATAATTTATGAAAATACTGGGAGGAGAGGATCAGGGTTTCAATTCCACATTTTTTGGGTGTAAGTTTTGAATGGCAATACATGTATCCATTATTTGGATAGGTCATCTGGGGCAGATTTAGAAAGCTCACCCCAAAACTTTGCAACTCCCCACTGGTTTTTTAGTCGCTTTATTTTTTTGCTCTCACCTTTGGGCTGGGCTTAAAATATAGGATCACTGTTCTTTCAATTGGCAGTTTAGCAATGTCAAAGAGCGCACAGAGGAGATGGTCATCTGGAGTAGCAAAATCCTCATCATACACTGTCAACTCCAGAACATTCTGGAACAAGACGGAAAAGTTTTTTTAATTGTTTCTACAGTCTGGACATCATTAGATCTAGGGAAGATGTGTTGGGGATGTGCTTGAGAAGTGGAGAAATTAAGTATCATCCCCTTGGAAAAACACGCTGTAAATCAAATATTCATTCTTCTCACAGAATCACAAGGTTGGAAAAGACCTTTAAAGATCATCAAGTCCAACCGTTCCAATCATAAGCTAAACCATATCCCTAAGTACCTCATCTACCCTTTTTTTAAACACATCCAGGGAAGGTGACTCAACCACATCCCTGGGCAGCCTGTTCCAGGCCCTGACAACTCTTTCAGTAAAATTTTTTTTTCTAATATCTAATCTAAACCTGCCCTGGCACAGCTTGAGGCCATTTCCCCTTGTCCTATCTCCTGTCAACTGGCTGAAGAGACCATCGCCCACCTCTCTACACCCTCCCTTCAGGTAGTTGTAGGTGGTGATAAGGTCTCCCCTCAGCCTCCTCTTCTCCAGACTAAACATCCTCAGCTCCCTCAGTCACTCCTCATAGGATTTGCCCTCCAGCCCCTTCCCCAGCCTGGTTAGCCTTCTCTGGACTCACTCCAGGACCTCAATGTCCTTCTTATGGTGAGGTAGCCCAGAACTGGACACAGCACTTGAGATGCAGCCTCACCAATGCCAAGTACAGGGGCACAATCACCTCCCCAGACCTACTGGCCACACTTATGTCTGATACAAGCCAGGATGCCATTGTTCTTCCTGGCCGCCTGGGCACACTGCTGGCTCATATTCAGCCTCCAGTCAACCAACAGCTCTCCAGCCAGTCTATCCGAAGCCTATAGCGCTGCATGGGGTTGTTATATCCCCATGTTTTCTAGTTCCATTTAATTACTCTAACATGAGTAATACATTGGCTATGCCTACATGACAGCTTAGTTAACTCCCAAAATCTGTAGTCCTCTGGCGTTGATTATTAAAAACTTCAGTATTGAGCTCAGTTTCTGGCCCTCCTAAACATCACCATTGAACAGACATGGGAACTCAGTTATCTCTGCTGCTAAACAATTTGAACTGTCCCTTATCACGTGCCAGCTCTTAAACAATTCCTAGCACAGTTCAGGAGATAGATAGGATCCACCATACACAAAAGTCTTCAGGCTGCTTCAAGCAGCCAACTTTGGCTCCTTACCTTGACCCGACTCTGGATCCTGAAGTAGAAGGTTTCGTTCCACACCGGGTTGTTGGAGTTTCTCACAGTTTTAGTGCGGGACCTTTCACATGTTGCAGTTGGCATCCACAACGACACGTAGCAATCAGCCTGGCTTACTGAGTAGGGAAAGAGGCAAAGCAATTGTTAATGTGGCAAAGTCAGTGGTGCTGCCCAACACTGGTAAGGTTGCTGTATGGTACCAGCAGCGAGTATGAGTTATTTGAAGGCAGAAATGCATGATGTAAATATAATACTTTCCAAGATATTCTTCTGAGAGGGAAGAATATTCCTTGCACAAGATACAGGAATGATTTGCACAAATTCTTTCTTGCATGAGATACAGACAACAGAGGGTTTTGTTGTGTGAAAGAAGAGGGTGCGAATTTTCTCTCCTAGTTTTCTTCAGTTTCTTAATCAGCATGCTTTCCTGTGCTTGTGTGTTCTCACGCACACACACACTGACCCTCAGCTGCTGTCTGAAGACAAGGCCCTGGGAGACAACAGAGTCTAGGGGACAAGGCCTAGGAGACAACAGAGTCTTCCTCCAGAAGGCACTCTGAGAGGGACATTGGTTCTTGACTAATTGCCACCTCCAGGAAGAGAGGGATCCATTCTCTCTAAAGAAATGCACCCGGAGAAGGTTAGTGAAAGATAATCCGTCCCATATCTCAAAGGCACCTAAATTACATCACAAGTGCAACCCTCCCCTCCTTTCTTTTCCTTAAGGAACAAAATGCCAAAGGGAAGGAAAAGGGCTGCTATGGGCTGCCTTTCTGCTCTGTGTTTAAGCCCAGAGGAGGAAACAACAGAAATTACCCCAGAAGCATCTGTATCCCTCACACAGATGGCACGACACACTTCACAGACTGATGTCTCTGAGAAAAGCAATTCCCAGGTATGTCTTTTCACTTCAGACATTTTGGTTGCACACTGTATGCTTTTGCTTCCTGCTCTCGTTACACCCACAACCACTTTGCATTAAGCTCTGGGAGACATATCCAGGTCTTTACCATTCCCATCAGTACAGATAAACAGTAAGAAATATCAAAAGCCCCTCAAATTTAAGAAGGATGTGAAGGTCCTTGAATGCTTCCAGTGGAGGAGAACAAAGCTGGTGAAAAGGCTGCAAGGCATGTCCTGTGAGGAGCAACCAAGGACTTTGGGCTTGTCTACTTTGGAGAAAGGGAGGCTGAGGAGAAGGAGGTACTGAGCTCTTCTGCCTGGTATCCAGTGATAGGATGTGCGGGAATGGTTCAAAGTTGTGCCAGGAGAGTATTAGGCAGAATGTGAGGAAGCATTTCTGTAATAAGAGGGTGGTCAGACACTGGAACAGGCTTCCTAGAGAGGTAGTCAATGCCACAAGACTGTCAGTGTTTAAGAGGCATTTGGGCAATGCCCTTAACAACATATTTTAACTTGGTCAGCCCTGAATTGGTCAGGCAGATGGACTAGATGGTCACTGTAGGTCCCTTCCAACTGAAATAGTCTCTGTTACGCTACGCTGCTATGCTGTGCTATTCAAGAACACAGAAACACTAATGATGATCCATGTTGCAGCAGGTGGTCAGGAGACTGCTAGCATTGAAAACGTTGGCTGCTCAGACCGATGTCTCCTCAGTCAGGATAGGTCTAGTCAGCCTGTTCAGTATGGCTCTCTTACACATTTTGCCTTGCTTAGGCACATTGGTATCCCTCTGAAGGAGGAATAAAGCGTCTCATCCGCACCTTTTCTTTGCAAATGAAGTTGCTTGTCTTTATTTAATTTATAGACCGAGTGAATTTAAGAACAAGATTTAAGGCTGCCCTCCTTCTGCTTTTAACTGTCTACTCCTTGTCAAATTCCAACATTCAGCTCATGCATTTCCAGGAAGCATGTCTATCATGGACTGGGCATTTTTGGAAAGCCTCATCTGGAAGAGTTTAGCTTTTTTCCAAGGATGACACAGAAGAAAGAAACATCAGCCTTCTTCACATTAAAAAACCCCGTATTCTCAATCATGTTACTGGTGGGTAATAACCCTTCCATACCTTGCCGCAGAGTAGAAGAAACAAGTTAATTCTAGAGTGTTACTGCACCTGATCCACCTTCCATCATTCAGGCAATGCCAGAGTAAGGATTTCCCAAACCAGAGTTTGCATTGAGAATACTGTGTTTAATAACCTTTGCTACACTTTTGCTACATGAATAATGTTTTTTAAGAGATATATATTTTAATGTCCACACATTCCCATGTTCCACAATTTACTTGTGTATTCCTTTTATTTAAAGTTCCTGTTTGATAATTTTATTGGGTGCTCCTTTATTCTCACATTATGAAAAATAGCAAAACACAATTCCTTATTCACCTTCTACCTCCTATTCCTTTTAGCTTCCATGTCCTCCTCAAAAATTTTTTTTCCATTCTTAAGGCCTGTAACCTATTTAGTCCCTCTGGATGTAAAATTTGTTTCAGATCTGTTGTAACAGTTGGTGCCTTTCTACAGTTTCTTTTGCTACTCCAATTCCTCAAGTGTCAGAAGCTTTTGCAGTGGACCTACTGAATATATCCCCCTTTGAGAACTGCATGAGCATTAAACTGATTCTGTAGGAGTGTTCATCCTTTTCCTTTCTTTTTTTAAAATCTGGGAAATTCTGTGCAGATAATAATGATTTTAAGAAGATCATGGAAGTAATCATGTTTTAAAAGTAATTCTGTATGACTTCTGCATGACTTCGGGTTTATCATTGGAGATCAAGGACTGCTGTTTGTCTGGCAACGTACTCTGTTCTTCTGATACAATTTGTCATTCTTGTATCTTAACTGTACTTTGAGATACAAAGCATATCAAACAACCCTTAATTATATGAGCAGATGCAGGCAAACTGGTCAACTGTGTATTTAATGCAAAATATTGGTTCAGTTCTGCTTGCACAATCTCTCTCTACAACCTAGTCATTTGTGATTTTGACTTGCTGCCTGACACACAGAAGAGTTGAGTCCTTGATGAAACCTTTCTGTGCTATTGCATCATCATGCCACAGCTATGGACCAGGAGGAACGTGCAGGTGCCAAGAGTGTGTCCCAATGATGTGACCTGAGATCAAGCTAGTGTATCCTTCACTCAGAGCTGTGACTCTGGGAAGTCTTCTGATACACCTTCCAGAAAAGCACGTGACAACACAAGGTAAGATGGGAATGGTACTGTGTGATAAAGCCAGACCTTCATCTCACAGAACATCTTCACTGCCTCTTCATGTGCAAGAGACTAGCATGGATTGCTGCCACTCAATGGTGAAACAGGAGAATCAAGAGAAATGTCAGGGTTACACCATTACCATTCCACACTCAACTTAGAGCTAATTTCAGCATCCTTTCACAGGTGGTGATGTAGTGGTATTGATTCAAACAAAACAAACTGCTAACTTGTCTATTTTGTGCTAAATGCTCTCACCACACATGCCCTTTAACTAAACAGTGATTATTTTCCTTTCCTGCTCACTCAACTTCCCATCATTTTCCTGGCATGTGACTCGCACGCTTGCACAACTGCAAGACTGCTGCAGGAGTGCTAGAAGGGGCAAGGCCACCTCTCAGTCAAGGTGGGTTTTGACAGTCATTTCAGGGTAATTAACAATGGCATTAGCCTGGTGGTGATAGCTTTAGAAAGCTTTTTCCTGTTCATTTCACCTGTATCAGAACTAAGATGGGGGAGGCAGAGGGGATGAAAATGTTTGCTCCTGACAGCCAGTTCCCAAGGTGCTACAACCCAAAGGCAAAATTACCCCTTGCTTTTGAAAACACAGGATGATGTCTTTTTTCACCTACCTGTGTCAGAAACTTTCCTCTCTTGGGGAGGGTGGGGGAGGAGAGCAAAATACTTATCCTTTAAAATACATTCAACTCTTGAAACCAGGCAGGAAGCAGAGGAATAACATTCAATGAAACAGCAGCAAGTGGCAAGGACTGACCTCGTTCATAACCAGTTTATATAAACACTGGGTTATTTCAGAAACAAGAAAACTTGTTGCCTGTACCCTGAGATACCACTAATAATGGAGGTACCTACAAGCGTCCACTCGCTGGAGATTTCTCATGCGAATGATCCTTACAGTCAGCAGGTAGCAGGGAGAGGATTCTATCTGGGGAAGAACAGTACAAAACAGAGTATGAATGAGCTTTCCATGGAGAAAAAGGTATCCAATGTGCAAACTAATCAAGTGCTACAAAACAGTAATGCAGCTGATAAAAATCATGTCAACCATCTCACTATTCTGCAGGGGAAAATCTGCAACGTAAGCTTCTGCTATTAAATGAGAGCTGTTTTAAAGTGTTACACATTTCAGTGCCTCTTTGCTGTGTTAACTCTGAGAGAGTCTGGATGGTTCATCAGGTGTTCATCAGTTCATCCCTGTCAGCAGATAACTTGTCTGTGAGACACTTGTAAACCCCCTTGCTCTAAAATTGCGGAATTTGGCTGTAAAATATAGCTACAACAAATTTCTTGAACAGGAAATGTACTAGAGAGCACCATGGTGGAGTTGTCAAATTGCCAGCAGTCTTACTCAAAGTTACAGGCAATCCCCTCAGTAGTCACCCATGATGATGATGATTAGAGGGCTGGAGCACATCCCCTATGAAGAGAGATTGGGGGAGCTGGGCTTGTTCAACCTGGAGAAGAGAAGGCTGCAGCGGGACCTCATTGCAGCCTTCTAGTCCCTGAAGGGAGCAGAGAAACAGGAGGGGAATCAACTTTTTAAAAGGGTAGACAATGGCAGGACAAATGGGGATGGATTAAAGCTAAAGGAGGGAAGGTTTTAATTGGATATTAGGGGGAAGTTTTTTACAGAAAGAGTGGTGAAGTGCTGAAACAGGCTGCCCAGAGAGGTGGTGGATGCCCCGTCCCTGGAGGTGTTCAAGGCCAGCTTGGATGGGGCCCTGGGCAACCTTGTGTAGATCCAGGCCTGGAGGTTGGTGTCCCTGCCTGTGGCAGGGGGGCTGGAACTCTCTGGTCCTTGGGGTCCCTTTCAACCCAGACCATTCTATGATTCCATGATTCTTTGATCATGGTGATGAGGTCCCATCACACTGAAAAGAGCACAGTGGAGAACTTCTCTGATTCTCTGGGGATAAACTCAAAGTGCCGTTCTCAGAGAGGTGTTTTTGCTTTCTGCTTCAATATCATAGCTTTCTCTCTTCCCCTTGTATAACAGTACAGGGAGAACAGTAACAGCAACACAAGCTTTTGTAAATCACAACTATGAGATAAATTGATGGCTGAGTATTGTTACCAGAGGATTTAGGGGGTAAGGAATTACAAATGGGTTGGTTGCCTTTGGGGAAGAATCAAGAACAATACCCCACTCCAGAAAAGCCCTTAAGATTGAAAGTGCTAAAGTTCCTTCAGTGCCTTTGAGTGTCTCAGCCATAACCTTCAATAAAACAAGTCTCTGCAGATCTTGTGACTGCAGGAACCTCTTCCTATTTATTATTGGAGGATAATGTGGTTTCCTGCTGGCTCATTTCATAAAACTGTCTCAGCCCTATCTGCAAAAGGCTACTCTGACAAAGACAATAGATAAATCAGCATTTCCTGTGGCTGTGACACACAGTCATTTCCTCACATCCCTTAAAACATTTCCACCAGCTTAAGTGGTTACAGCAGAGCCCTACAAATCGTTCTCTTTGACAACTGCTATTCTTATCAACTGATTTCCTCTCATTTAGGAACATCCTTCTATTTCTATAGCACTTCAGAGATTTCCTAGAGCGGCTATAAATAAGCAGACAAAATAGATGTTAAGGCAGATAAAGAGAAGCTGGAAGAACCTCACTTAACACAGTATCAGTAATGTTGCCAAATATATATATTTTTTTAAGAGAACAGAGAAAAAAGGACCTTATTTTCAGATGGGAAGACAATTAAGCCTCCTTTGTCACAACAAATTACTTTTTCAGTGTGTTTTAAAATCACCTCTTTTCTCTCCTACTGTATCATGTTATATTAAAATGCTTTTGCTGCCATCTTAAACAGGTGTCCTGCTTTCACTCCTCCTGTAAGTGCCTCAAGAATGTTTTGTTTTCTTCCTTTGTTTAGGACTTCTTCATGAAATTCACCCTCAGCAATCTATCCACCTTCTATCTCAAGTGTTCTCAAAGCAGAAAAAGCCTAACAGAAGCTGCAAAATTTGCAACTGGTGGAGGAGGATGCCCTCAGAGCTAGCCATGCAAAAGGCACTGGTTCACATTGCAGAAACAGTGTAGCCATATTAATACAGCTCTCCACCCAGTTAATTAACCCTTCTTCTCAGCTGGGTAATTAGCAAAGGTGGATCATCACACTCACACGTTAGGAATGAGCTTGGGCACTTCAGCATATGCCCGAGAAGGCAGATACTCATGGTTCAGTCAGATCTGCCTAAGCACAGGGCAGCTCTTGCAGCCACTTATCTGTGGAGATTGCATCAGCCACTGCCAGCTCATGGATCAGCTCCTGGATCAGCTCCAGCTCTGCTTCCTCAGGCAAATGGCACTTGAGCAAGAACTGATGGATTCAAGATTTGCAAAGCCGTTTGAGATTCTCAGACAGGAGACATTCAGGAAGGGTGCTGGGTTGGGGATTTTTTAATGACTATTACACAGTTTTTGCCATCTGATGGCCTGTCCCCTGCTTCCCATGTAATGACTTTCTGAAGTACTAGGACCATTGCCCCATCTGGACTGGGAAATCAATTCTCAGATAAGTAGGTTTCACAAAAAAGGATCTTCTGAAGAGTTTAAAAAAAAAAAAGAAAATCACTGGCTTCACAGAAGCTACAGAAATGTGGACCAGATGCCCAAGCAAGACGCAGCAGCCAAGCATTAGCTGTCCTGGCAGCCCTGGCAACTGCTGGTGTGGGTAAAGAAGAAGAAAGAACAGAAATCACCCAGTAAATCAGGCCTTGCTAGTTCTACTGCTCCCAGAAGGATTTGCTATTTTAATTAATTCCAGAAACATATTAAACAAAATAAATGTATTTAAATAACAACTGTGAGAACCATAACATGATGTAGTACGGTCTGGTTGTACAGGCAAAGAAAATAGCAGCTATGCATACATAAAGCAAATGATGGAAGTTCTGTTATCCTATTTACTTAAAACCTATTACGATCTCTTAAAAAAACCCAACAAAACAACAACCAAGCAACCAACAAACCCAAAAAGTTGCTGTTATGTTGGGATGTTCCACATACAGAGGTTTCTGCCACAGCCTTGAGCGGTAAAAGACCCCAAGCAGCATCCTGCCCTGGGGCTAACATCCATTTAGCACCATCATATTGTAGCTTTGCTTTAGATAAAATCAAAACTGATGTAGTCACTCTGACTTTCACTATTGGCTTGTCTTCAGTACGGTGCTTCCCAAATTATGCTCATGTGTGCTTTGTGTACACAAGTGTATAGCACAGCTGCACGTGATGTAGCATGCTGCGATGCCAGTGCACAAGCAGGGTGTACACTGCTAGTTTCTCTGTACTCCCAGGGAAAGGAATTTTTACTGGGATTGTCCAAACAACAGCTCCATCTGACACAGAACAGACCTCATAGTCTCCTCTTCCCATTTTCCACCATTTCCCAGAGAAAAAGAATAACACAGTCCGATACATGGCACCAACTTGCTATGTTGGTGGAAGTAAAGGATTCCTCTGCTGTGTGAATAATTTCAACTTTCTCTTACTTGGGTGAGCAAGAATTTAAAAACAGAAATGCCCCTGTCATGAGCACTCTGGGGATGCAGGCTGCCTGCATTCCTGGCAGATTTATGCCTCTATAGGTCTATCCCAGCCCTCTTTAAAGTCACGCTTATATTCAGATGTAGGTATGAATGGCATCCATCCATCCTGAGAAGCCTTGCTTTAAATTACTCCACTGGTTTAGCTGTATAATACATCCTGTCACATCACAACTGCTGTTGAGCACCAAAATGACAGTACTCCTTAATGACATGAGACCATGAGACCAGAAAATGGGTATTGATCTTTTTTTAACCTGCTTTTTTCTCAGAACTTTTCTCCAGCTTCTAGGCTTCTTCATCTAACAGATTCTTCAAGAGTGGGCTATTGCTAGCAGCATCTTCCCAGCTTGAGACAGCAATGGTACAGACATTCACCACTACCATACTGTAGGCTACCCCAGTCTTGTATTTCTGCAGCGGTGCAGTCAATGCACTTTGGTTTTTGAATGTTAGCTCTTTGTTTTACCATACTGCAGGACATGGTAGCTGCCTTCCCAAAAAGGGCAGTCATCCAAAAACACTGATGCAGAGAGGAGAATTTACTCTTGAACCTCTAGGGGTAGCCAACACATTCTCAGTCTTGACTGTTGACCTTTTCAGACTAATATTTTTCCCAAAGCCAACATAAACTCACGGAAAAATAACGCAGGGATCCTGAAATTCATCTTCCCTGTGTGTGATGAAAACTGTAGTCACCAAAAACCAGCTGCCCTCCAAGAAGGTCCTCAGCTGTTCCTTTTCTACATGAAATGTGGAATGCTTTCCATCTGGTCTCGTGAGGAGGTGGCCTTTTTCATGCTGGATGAAAAACCATGATGAGGAAGCAGGGAAAATTACGTGCCACAGTGTGCTGGTTCCATTACCTATTTCAGTGCAATCATACTGCACGCTATTCCACAAACCACCCTGTGAAGATCAGATGAGATTTAAGAACTCCTTGAGGACCACCAATATACTTTTTCAATTGTTAAAAAAGGCCATTCTACAGACCAGCATGAAAAAAAAATTGTGTTATCTATAAAAACCATAAAAAGAGCCTCCTCTCTGCTAACTTATTTTTCCCGTAGTCACCCAATAATAATTCTATCTGTTTCTATGTCATCTACTGGTACACCAGCTTTTCCTGGCAAAGATAGCTTCCTTGCCTTGACTAAGATCCCCCTGCATTCCTGGTCTGGAGAAGCATTCTGCTGAGATGAAATCATTCACAGGATGTCACTGAGGCACTCCTTTCTTCACCTCCAGGTGCTAATTTAACTAGATGGTAGCCAGGGACCAAATCAAACAAACTAAAATTCTTGGCTGCTGACGGCCTATGTGAAGGTGGTGTGTGAAGAAGTGCCTATCTTGAGCTGTCTGAGAGTCTGGTCTCCTTGGAGAGACCTTACACCCTCGAGTCCTTTTACAGTTGTAATCGGGATGCTTCGGGCTGTGACCATCACTCAACCAAGCCCTGTGCCAGCCTGCTGGAGCCAATCTCCCACGGGATGTGCTAGGGGACCCCACTATGGCACACTGCCTGAGAGAAGAGCTGTTGGCTGCTGCATCTGGCCATGTGTCTAAAGCTCTTCTTCATTCTCGACAAACCCAGGCTGCACACCGGAAAAAAGCTGCCCTAATTGCTTCCTTCCTTTGCCTCCTCCAGGTACTGGGGCTGTGCCACCTCCATCTAGGGCTGCAGGCCTATGCAGGGCCTGGGAAGGTGCCAAGGCCCACTACTGCCACCATCTCATTTTCAGGTTTCTTATTAGTAACATAATTTCTTCTAATCAGACCTCCTTTGCAACAGAATTAACAGCAGCCTTGGTTGGATATCAGTGAATTGAAAACTCACATAGCTGGATGGAAACATCTCCTTCGTGCATACACCCACAACAGCCTGGTTTCAAGCAGGCAAAGTTTATCTCTGTCAACAGGAGCATGACAGGCATACATAAAGCCACAAGAATTGTATGCTTCTAATCATTGCCTCCCACCATGGGACTCCAAATCTTTCCAGGAATACGACTGCGCACACGATCCTGTGCTTGAAACACATTTCCAAAAACCAGAACTTAAAATACTGATCAACACACCATGGACACTTTTTAAAAGGGTAGACAATGGCAGGACAAGGGGGAATGGATTAAAGCTAAAGGAAGAACGGTTTAAATTGGATATTAGGGGGAAGTTTTTTACAGAGAGAGTGGTGAGGTGCTGGAACAGGCTGCCCAGAGAGGTGGTGGATGACCTGTCCCTGGAGGCGTTCAAGGCCAGCTTGGATGGGGCCCTGAGCAACCTTGTGTAGATCCAGGCCTGGAGGTTGGTGGCCCTGCCTGTGGCAGGGGGCTTGGAACTCTATGATCCTTGGGGTCCCTTCCAACTCATACCATTCTATGATTCTATGCCAGTGGCTGGAGATGTTTATTATTTGTCTGGTAACTGGGGCTAGTTGCATAGCCCTTTCAGTGCTGTTAACGTCGTCCTCCATCTTTTAGTATTACCAGACATTGAGCACACAGAATTTTTTCATGATTTTGAAAAATAAGTCCATGTGAAAATACAGAATATTCAACTGCATGTTCAAAATTATTTGCATACGCATAATTTTACCCAGGAGAATAAGATAGTCCATTTGTCAAAAGATAGAGCCCTCTTAACCTGTTTTGCCCTTTCCAACCAGAACAAACATAAGAGAAAGAAATTAGACTGAGCATTAACTGTCTGAGGGTTGAGACTCATTATACCTCATTCCAGACAGCTTTAAAATGGGTGTTTACATCTGACAGCTGTTGTGCATTTCTGGAGTCTCATCCTAACATAGATATTACCACAGGACATGCATCACACCTTGAAAATCTCTATTGCTGGTGCTCAGGGGAATCTAGAGGTCTATCTCAGAACCCCATGTTTTACATTTTGCTGTCAAATGTGGATAAGACAAATTTAGTTTCAAAGTTATGGTGTGATGGGAAGTGGTTTCCTTTGACTTTGCAAGGCTCATTTTTGAATTCTGAAGCCTGAGTTTCAGCAGGCTGTTTTAGCATCCCTATAGAGCCACTCAGGGTGGCAGAGGAGGCACCAGGGCTCAGAACAGCTCCTGCAGGCAAGCAGAGCCTCTGCTGGTGTGGAGCTGGGGTGACTTAGGAGCTGTTGCCTCCTGCGTCTCCAGCTGCTGCTGAGCCCAGGACTGAAGCTGCTCCCAATAAGAGGCTCTTGCCCTTGTTTGAGGTGGAGATCCCACGCCTGGCACCAGCAAGGACCTTGCGTGTTTTGGCTCCTGGTTCACATAACAGAGGTCCACCTGCATGATGTGTAGAAGCTGCAACCTCGCCCTAACCTCACCATGCAGGGTGGCAGCTCCCCACTCTTCCAGTGATGTCAGGAACTGCTTCTAGCTTCCAAAACTCAGCAGGAGCCAGAGCTCCTGTTTCACACAAGGGTGAAACTTTAACCTCTTCTGTTAAAGAGCTGCTTCTCCCAGCTGCACAAACCCTGCAAGAACAAGGAGACCTTGCCTGGCAGGGAAATGAGGTACCACTTAACCTAGTGGTAGGTTAAGTGATACCTTATCCTGGTAAGACACGGCTCATGGTGAATTCAGAACAATGCATCCAATGTTTCTCCCTCCATCCCTTCCTCCACATTAATTGTATGAGGCCTGCTGCAGCAGTCAAGGCCTGGATAATACAGATTCCTTAATGCAGAGACAAACCAGCATGTTGGCATAGAGGCACACACAGTTGCTGGGATGCACTGTGGTATGTTTCTAAGAGATGACTCCTCTTAGCAGACAGAGACCTTCATATTTAAATCTCCCGGTGTCTCAGTGACAAAACGTTTACATCTGAGAGAAACTGAGCAGAAGATAAGGATGCATCCTTCACACAAACACATGATACACTGCAAGAATCAAGTCATGATCAAGCAAGCCCAAAGGACAGAGTGCTATGTTCTGATCATAGTGACCATGTTATCAGATGCAAGAACAGAAGCACACTCCATCACTAATTGATTGCCATGAATTTTTAGAATTTTTAAATTTGAAAAGCAATCCTTTGAAGAGGGTCAGGGGGAATATAAGGATCTAGAAGACAGCTATGAGCCCATACACATAAGATTATTCATTTGGTCCACTACTGTCACATCTGCCACCTCAAACTTTCATGACCCTTAAATGTCTTTGATCTAAGCTCATATCCTGAGAAGATAATGGAAAAACAAACACATTACTGTGTGGGATTAAGAAATGGAGACAAGAAGTTACCTGTCATATGTGTAATTATCATAGGTAATTATAACCCAGGAGTTAAACCTTTTTGCTTTCTTTTCTCATGATTTCAGGTTTCTTGTCCCTTGCAAAAAGCAGATATACTTAGTATACTAAAGACTAATGAATTGTTTCTTGGCCTGTTTTTACTATCTACAAACATTCTTCATCTGTCCTAGGGAACCTGCTTCCGCAAGGGGGTTGGGCCAAATGATCTCTTGTGGTCCCTTCCAACCCCTACGATTCTGTGATTTGGTGATCTTATACAGAGTCCAGCATTTCAGTATCTCCACAGGCTGGAGATACCAGAGATTGTAAGCTAAATATTTGCCAAATCAATGCCATAAAGACCCAACCAAGCTTGATAGAACATATCCCAAGAAAATACAATAAAAGCTTTTGATGCCGCTGATTTATTTATTTGTAATACAATTCCTAATATAGGGCAAACACAAAAGCTAAGCCTTACAAAGTGTATGTGAAAAAGTAAAAATACTGTGAATGTAAATAAGATTTTGTTTCAATTTCTCAGCCTAAATTGTACCAGGACTACTCGGTACCTAGTTTACCACAAAAATCACTGCCAGATGCCAACGGAATTGTCTGGAAGAACATGAACTCATGTCTTTAAGATTTTGAGGAGGAGGCTAGGCTAGATGGCTGACACAAACCATTGCTAATATTCTTCTTATTAACTTGAACGTCACAAATGCTGGGAAAATAGTCCACGTGTCTTTATTGCCAGTTATTACTGCACACAGAAGATGATAATTTTTCTTCTCCCAATTAGTATCCTTAGAACTGTTTTCTGTTAGTAGATCTGTTGTTTCTAATTTAAGTAGTATTTCTTAATTTATTCTCAGATTGTTAAGCACAGTTTAAATATGTCTGCCTGCTTACAGTCTTACTTCCATGTAAAGCTCCTTTTCAGCCCCATTTTGTCTCAGTGTAACTTGTCTGTATGGATTATAATGCAAATTCCCACAGAATTATCTAGCTCAGAAACAGACAATTCTTGGGATCACATAAGTCACATCTTCATTTGAACTCCTCTAATGCTGACGGATAAGAAACAATGTCAGTGCTTCCTGCACATAGCAAAGTAGCAGAATGAAAACACCTAATGGAATTAGTAATTTCTAACAAAAATAAATGACTGATCCTCAAACCCAAGGAATAGATCTAGAATATCTAAGCATCACTCCTTTCAATCCTATTACAGGGTTTCTTTTTTCTGAAGGAGCATGGGAGAGGTGAAACATCAGAGTCTAATAATCCATGACTCTCCAATAAATCACTAGGATAGAGATTGCGCTACCGAAGCCATTACAGCAGAACATGCATCTTCCCTGTTACTTTTGGCCCTTCAGTTATAAAACCATCACAGAACAGTAAGCTTGCCAATGGATTTCCTTTACCAGTGAGGAATTAAAGCAGTACATATTCTGCATGCTCCCAGGAAAACGCAAGAGAGAAATCATGGAATCACAGAATGCTTTGGGCTGGAAGGGACCTTAAAGATTACCTAGTTCCAACCCCCCTCTAAAAATCATAAACAGAAGAGGAATAGGTTGTTCCAAACAATAAACTTAAGGGTGTTTCCCTTGTAACACTTAAACTGCTGCCATCATTATTTGTCTAGCTGAGCCTTCTCCCCTTTTGAGCAAAACAACCCCCTCACTCCTCTTTGATTTGAAATTATCTTGTTCATAATACCTTGAAATCACCTTTGTCTGGTACATTACTTTCTTCATTTTCTTCTTGCGGCTCATAATCTCCCAAAGAATCAAGGTCCGAGTCCTCATCCTAAAGAAGGAAAGAAATAAATTACAAATGATGACATTAAAACAACAGCAGGGTAGATAATTAATCCCTACTTGCAACAACTTATGCTGAAACCCCAATTAGAACAGCTGTTAGTTACACCCAGCTGCATTACAGCGCTCGGAATAAGGAACAAACCACCATGTGGCTCGGCACATGCAGGTACCAGATCCCCATCGGGGGTACACCTTGGACAAGTCAATGAAGGGAGAGCCATTTCAACTGTGAGATACCCAAAAGGTGCCTCTGCATTTACTCTGTGAATAAGGGTTTGATTTTTGGTTGGAGTGTGATCTATTGGCAATCTCCTCCCCCTCTCAGTAGGAAATCTTGGTTTTAAAAAAATCCCAGAATCCCTGATCTCAGACTGACCCTAGAGAGTAAAACACATTTGTGACTGCAAGATTCTGAATCTCCATTTCCAATTTTTTCCAGGATATAGACCTTCCAAAATACTTCCACGATGTAGACTGCCCTTTTTTGAAATGCTTTTGGGGAAAAGACTGCTCAAGGACAGTTCTTATGAAAAATGTCAGAAGTATTCTGTTTCTGTTTCCAGAGTACTTCCTGAAGTGATGTGCCTTCAGCCAAAGAGCAGACAGAAAAATTTTGCTACGGCAAAAATTAAATGCAAATCTTGAAATGACCCAGAGAAGTCAAAGCACAATGGAAATTCAGAACAGAAATAAGAATGCGGAAAATCAGCTCAATTCCCTATCCCTTATTGTGCCCTTATACCTTTTACAATAACAAAAAATGGGGTTGTCACATCCATACACATGGCAATTTTTTGTTTTTCATACAGAAATACTAGGTTTTAAATAAAAGTTTATTTTTTATTATTTTTATTATTACTTTTTTTTTAAACTCTGGCTCTGGATTCAAGTGGATAATGCAGTACCCTAAAACCTGTTTCTTTCCCTGTTCATTTTTTCTACTCTCTCTTCTTTCCCTGTCCCCTTACTAGGCTGACTTCTCTCATTTTGCCCATGAAACTGGCATCTTCGTTTCCACTGGAGTCAGGAAGACTTTCGTCACTGATAGCCACAAAGAGAACGTTTCCCCTTAAACTCCTTGAGGCAGAGCCATTGCTGCCTAGTCCCACCAGACAGCAGGTTTGTACAGTACTATATAAAGAGCATATAAAGACACTCACAAAGCTGGATTATTTTTTTTTCCTGTCAAATGCAGCAGACCTTAAGCAAACTTTTAAAGCTGTTTTCTTACCTGTAGTGCTTTTGCATTAGGTGGCATCATGGCCTTCCCTGGGTTCATGTAATAGAACATTTCTGGCACCTCCATGGGCAGCACTTCCTGAGACATGGTTGCAGGATTTACTCTGGTAGGAGTCAATGACAAGTTATTTTATAAAATGACCCAAGGCCCCACCCATCTCATCCCTATAAGCAAAGGTCTCCCCTCCCATTGCCAAAGATGGTGGGGTGGCAAGGATGACGGCTCCAGGGCAGGATCTTACGGAACAAACAGCCAAAAGGGATGAAGTAGTACCTTTATCTGTCTGGGAACCTCTCCCAGCCTCCACTTGTCCCTTGGGTCCTGCACTGCTGCCACCCTTCTCTGTGGTGAGTGGAGTCCCAGACTGTCTTGCTAGGCAGAGGAGAAGCATGGAGGGCACCACTGCTGCAGCCTGCTCCTTCAAATCCAGTTCTTCTCCACCTGCGGCACAGGGACTGCCCTGAGCAGAGAGCAATGGCAGCTCCTGTCGGGGGGAAACTGAGCCTTGGAAAAGCTTCTGTGTTTTACTCCTGGTAACCTGCCTATATTTGGTCACGCACCTGCCCACTTTGGTCAGAGCCTCTGTGTAGGCAGGGGCACCCGAACTCACTGCCTGCAGAGATGCTGCCCTACACCATGCAGTAACCCACTCACCCCCCGGAAAGGGATACCCCCCAACCTGACAAGTTCCCCACAGCTCCCAGCTCCTCCTGTGCAGATCCCCTTTCTTCTTCCTGTGAGCCCAAGGCATGGGCACAGGGTTGCGACTTTGCCTTGTATATTTTCTAGAGAAAGGCAGTTAACTTTACACAGCAACTGCAGGAAACTCGTGTCAGGATGAATGGAATATAGTATCCAGTAGTTTAGGTTTATTAGTTTTATTTGACAGAGATTTTGTTCAGCCAGAGCATGAACAAAAGAGCACATGAACATCTCCAGGCATACCCAGTGGAAATTATCATCTTCAAACACAGAAAAATAAATGAATAACAAACTAGCAGCTCCAGTAACAGTAGGCTGTGTCATAGCATCTGCATTTCCAGCATGCAAAGTAGCTCTGCCCACAGTTGAAGAACAGGAGCATCTTTTGGCCTCAGGTCACAGCCACTCCGAACTGCGTCCTGGGGAACTCCTCTTGTAGCTTAATTCAGAGAACAATCATCCAGAAATTCTCACTAGAAAAGACCTTCCAGGCCTTGGAAGACCTGTCATAGGCCACTAAAAATATTGTTATACTTGTTATAAGAGCAGGCCAGCTTTCCTAAGGTTGATCAGTTCAGAGGAAATATCACCATAAGTGATGATACTCACCCAGAAATCCCTCTCAAGGTGATGGATCTTAAGAAAGTTGAGATTCCTTGTCCTCAAGGAGACCCGTGGAAAAGAACAGGCGGATTTCTCCATACAGACTTCATATTCATTATATGCACACTCAGTCATCTGGAATGATCTATATGGCCTCCAGCTAAATCGAGGTATTCTGTTCCCACCTGAGTGACTCCAGAGGGAACGCCATAAAGAAAGAGAACTCTAAGGCTCTCATTAACAACTGAACTAGTGTTATCTAATTTAAAAATCTGAATGTACAAAGCTGGATGGTTCCAATTTGTAGAATGAAGACTAGAGGCTCCAAGTGGAATTATTTTATTTATTTACATTTTTTGTTTCAGTAATTTGAGTATAGATGAAGCAAAATAATCTATTTGCTTCAAAGATTTACCTGTATCTGCCCTGGCAGCAAGCAGCACACTACTCTCACCCCTTAGTGCTTGCTAGTCTTCATACTCCCTCTAATTCTTCTTATTCACTGTTTCTAGCAGCATCAATCACTTGGCAAAGGTACCTGTATTATGTCTGACTGCAGATACATGCTGTGGAGAAATGGAGCTCTGTGACAAAGCTGACATTTTTCAAGACATTCAAATATACCTTTATGATTTTTTTTATTGCAGTTTTGGACTGGACCAAAACTCCCAATAGCCAGTGCCCCCCTAAAAGCCTTGCAAGAGCATATACTTGCCTAGCCTTTGAACAAGCCAGGTAAAATGAGCCTGGGGTTGTTCTGGCAAGCTGGAAACACAACCAGGGTTGGCTGTGACCACCTCAGTGCTATTGGATGTGTAGATACTTCTATACAAAAAACCAGCATTGGAAAGCAGAGTTGGATGGGCCATTCTGGTTTGGCTGCAGGAGAAGCAGTGTCTTAGACCATCACTTTTGCAGTGAGTGAGGGAAGGAGATGTGCAGTGGGAGAGGAAACTCAGAGGAGGCGGGGGCACTACTGTTTGTTGTCTTACCCGTCACAGCTAAGAAGGAAACTTCTGGGAAATTCATTTTAAAGCAAGTCTTCAACCAAAGAGTTTAAAAGTACCAGAATATATTCCTGTTAAGACATGATGATCATACTGAGAAGAATGTAGCTCTTTATATCCATTGCATATGTGCACCATCATTTGTATGTATCTAGCATATAGCCAGTACTCAGCTCTTATACTGAAACATCATAATTTCCCAGTAGAGAGACTGGCATCATTAATGACTTACTACATCACTGCACTCACATTTGAACGCCTGCCTGTTTCTTTCACGTTACAGTTACTGATGCACTGGATAAAGCCCAGCACTTAGCATACTGGTCTTAGAGCAGTCTAATTGAAGCAGATATCTATGCTCCAGTTTATCTGCCTCCGATTTTATGGGTGTTGCAAATGTACAGTCCTCAATGGTTACCTCTACAGTGAGAAAGCCCTCTGTGCCAGGAGTTGTCTCCTCATGGGACATTTTCTGACTTTGGAGAAGGTTTCCCAGGAGCACAGTAAACCAGGAGAATGCTCCCATGGTTTTTTGAATTACTGTTTACACTCCACATTTCTACAGACTACATAAAAGTTTATCAGTGCCTCATGAGCTGGAAACCAGCACAAGAGAGATATGACCAGCACAGTGTTTCCTCCTGTGTCCCAAACCAGCTGTGTCCTACAGACCATCAGTTGTTGCACCAGCAGCGATCAAGGACCAGAGCTTAAGAGTGACCAGAAAAGGTATCTGTTAAGGGTCTACGAAGGATTTTCTGAATACTGTTCTACATGTGTAACCAACACATTTAATCTGTAATAAATTCTATCATATAATCTGTTAAATCTCAAAAATAAACATCATTATATGCTTACAAAGCAGAAACCAAACCAAAACTACTGCAGCTCAAGGAAAATTTTGGAGCATGCCTTGCGTTCTAAACTGGTTGGAACAATTTTGGATGTCAGCCAGCTAAGTGGCAGAAATTGCAAAATTAAAGAAACAACTATCCATTGCTCAAGATTTGAAAGTGCATATTAATATATGTAGAAATTTACACCTCCTTACCTGATAGTTATCAGTCTCTAAGGATGCTCCATTACCTCAGCAGAAAGGAAATCGGGAGGGAGCAAACATTTCATATACTTGCAACTAATTTACAAATTATTAACTGAGAGAGAGAAGGGTGCAATAAGCATGAGCCGGCAGGGAAAGCCATCCTGCTGTTCTTTTTGATGGAACAGCCTATCAAGACTGCATTGAAGAAACTAGAGGAGGGATATACTTTTATCTCCATTTAAATGTTTGTCTTCACCACTTTTTTGTTCCTGATTTCCTCTGTCTTTTCTCCTTTCCATTCCCTTTCCATCATTTCCTGCTTCTCAAAGAGAAGCAGAAGGTCTA
>VZTU01009670.1:0-85676 GCA_013400835.1 Zapornia atra
AGAAAATATAAAATGTGTGATAGCTTTGCTTTCAAAGTAGAGATGATGGAGTAGAGGTGGTCAAAGAGACACTGTTTGTCCATTTTTGTGGGATTAGAGATACTAAAAACCTCAACTCCAAAACCCTTCTGATAAGAATTTTACAATCTCTGCTTCTTTTGACTTTGATTTGCAGAAGAAAGAAAAAGAAAAGAAGAAAAGGCTAAACAAACTTGCTTGTGTGTTTGAAGATCAAGGCCTGTGAAAACTCACTGTGAAGGCTAAAAAGCATTCCTAATGGTAAGATTTACTAGGATTGTGAAAATAATTTTCCCAAAGGATGTTGTTGCAGCAGATCCATAGCTTGGCTCCAGCTTTAAAGCTGGGATTCCAGATATACTAGTGAGTCTTGTGTAGGGATCAGTCTTGCAGGGAAGCTATGATGCACTGGCAACCCTAATGCACCTTCTCTATTTCTAATGTCTGTCAACCTATTAAAGCACTTTGTGTAGCCTGGTTGGTTTGGGAAAAAGGTTTGCATAATTTCTTCTTTTAGCCTAACTAGACTGTCCACTACTAGTGATCTTCCATCTCATTTCCTAAGAGCAGTTTCATTTTGACAGTTGTAATCCATGGATTTCTTTAGTATCCTTGTGCTCCACTGTTAATGCATCAAGAGAATATAGAAGCTTCCTGCACAGCTGGAAAAGAATAGTCCATTACAAATTCTGTCCCTGCTAATGCTCCTTTGACATGGTGAGAAATTATGTAAAGAGCCCCAGGATTCTTATTTCTGTTGCCAGCTGCCTACAAGAGAGCTTAGATGGGGAGTGGAAAAGTTATGATTTGTGGTGCCATGCTACGCCAAAAGAGGTGGCAAACAATATTCACTCACACTTATACTTGGTCCAAAAGTTGAAAAGGGAGAGACTGGGTCATTACTTGCAAACCATTTGTGTTACAAGCCTCAAGTAGCTGCTTGTGCTTCAGCTTAGTTTTGGAGGAAATAAATGAATCCCTGGAGAGCTGAACGCTGTGAGAGGAGAGAGTTAGATTTCCTCTCTTGTTACGTCCTGACTGGGATCTGGGTAATAATGTGCCTGCTTATTCCACTCAGTGCAAAAACATAAATGTCAGCAAGGCTTTCATAACAAGGAATGTAGCACAGCAATGCAGGAAGCCAAAAACGTGCTCCATGTCTTACTGATGAGCACATTAGAAAACCCCTAGATGGAGAGGCTGTTAAATGCGGCCCCAATCAAGGCAGCTGGGTCACAAATTCATGGCAGTGGTTTATCTCACTCACACCACTTCTTGCTATTCATGAATATCCAGGCAACTGTATGTGTGAAGAAAGGTTGATCCTAAAATGATCATTGGTTTTGTGTTGTGAATGAGAGTCTGTGTGTGTGCATAGAAATGTTTCTGTATTCCTTGTTCTGGCATTTAAACAGTTTCCTTCAGCCAAGGATCAGAAAAGTTGCAACAGGATTCAAGTTATCCTCCATATCCTGTGAATGACAAGCATCAAGGGAAACCTGTGCACAACTCCTAGGTGCAGATTTACCTGTGGAAATTGAGATGAGTTTAAAAAGAAGTTCCTACCTTGGCCAGTTAATGTATTTGGGTGATTACTCGGGTCAGACAAATAAAACGCTGATGAACCTTTGCTCTCATGTTACTCTTAATAAACACTGGAAATGGAAAAGGGTCATAAACCTATAAGAACTAAAAAAAATAGTATGATGATCCCTACAGAGAATGGCATCTTCAGTTACAAAGTATTCAAAGGTTTTTACAAATCATATATACTCTTCCACTATTGATGACAAGCAGTTCCTCTGATAAAGAATGTGCCTATGCTTCAGTCTTCTTTCTTTTCCTCAGTATTTCTTCCTATGAGAAAATCTAGAGGTAAGTTGTCTCACATTCTCCTGTCATGAAAAAAAAATCTATGACTTTTTTTTTTTCCAATTCTTGGGGCACAAAATGCACCAACAGCAGAGCACACAGACTGAACGCCTATGACAGGCTCAGATGCCTTAATCTATCAACCAGTTGTGTAACATTGCTTTCTGTATCCATTTAAAAAAAAATAATTAAAAAATCTCTTAATAAAACCCTGAAATAGAAATGACTAAGAGTTGAAAGGGTTGTATTTGCAGTTTCATCAAGTGTTGATTGAGAATGTATAAATGTTTTCATTTCTCTAAAGGATGTGTACTCTGTAGGGCAGTCTGAAGGCCTGGAGGTGATGATGAACACTAGGGTGATTTCCACTTTAGTGAGGCATGTTT
The DNA here is from genome assembly GCA_013400835.1 of Zapornia atra. NCBI lineage: Eukaryota > Metazoa > Chordata > Aves > Gruiformes > Rallidae > Zapornia > Zapornia atra. The sequence goes on from VZTU01009670.1 coordinate 2,277, forward strand.
TTAAATTTGGTCTAAGACAGTAACACAGTAATTAGGTCAAGTTGTGTACATAACCACATGTGTGTCTCTATGGCAGCTTAAGCTGACACAAGCCTAGGCTGCTCCACATGTTCCTGCCTTTCCCCTCTGCTGCTGTTTAGTTTTCTTGTGGCCACACAGGGAACCACTTCAGGAAACTTCTGACTGAAAAATAACCTTACAAGATAGAAATTAATTTTCAAACCATGGTAAATTGCAAATTAAGAACTATAGGGACCCTAAATAAGCAAGTATAGCTGTCTGCTAGGACTTCTGCTTACACCTGCACTTTAGGTAGCCTCTGTTCTTGTCATTAACTTAAGCATCCTCATACAGCAACAAAACCTCATGGCTCAATGATATTACATGGCCCTGAAATAATAGTAGCTTCTTAACAGTCCCTTCAGAGTAGCTGCAAACTCTCACAGAAACAAAAGGAGGAACAGACAAAGCAGACATTTGCTAAAGCAGCAGCAGTTGACAGCAGCACAACCTAGATGCCTATGTTGCCTGAACTTGATACCTGAAAAGTTCACTGTTGAGAGAGTTAGGATGGTGGCATTGCACAGCAGTAACAACCACGGCCCTGGAGGAACAACAAGCCTTGGTCACTTTGCATCTCATTTCTCTCTCATCTCATCATCTCATCTCATTTCAATCTCATCTCATTATCTCATCATCTCATCTCATCTCCATCTCCATTTCTATCTCTTTATAATGGAAGTGGCTTGATCAAGCTCCAGTTCATCATCACCATCCCTGATCTAGGGGTGGGTTAGTCAGGGTTAGGCTATGGTTGGACTCGATGTTCTAAAGGGTGTCTTCCAACTCAGGTGATTCTATGATTCCAGGATTTTAGGAGAAGTCGTTGACCACTACTGAGAAGCTTTGACCCTACATTGTTTCAGCCTGAGCGACCCAGAGGACACCTAGATACTTCACATAAAGTAACCTGTAAATTAAACTGTTGAGCTCAAGACAACTATCACGAAGTCTGACCCCTTGTAATTGAACTATGTTTTCCATAATGCAAAGACAGGAGATTGACTATTAAAAGATAGCTAACTGAAGCACATGGAGTCAGTCAAGGAAGTTCTTGTGCATTTTAAAGGTGCTGGGGGTCTACCGTGCTGGCATTTCCCCTCAGTTTGTATTAGCACTTGAGGATGAATTTTAGTACTTTTTATTAGTAGGGTGTTGAGTCTTCAATGCAAGAATGAGGGTCACTGTAGCCAGAAGCTGTGAAAGTCAATTTTGACTTAACATCAACCCTGCTGCTTTAGCTCTGGGACTCTGCTATTCCAGACACACATTTGTGGCAGATTGACTGGGGGATTGTGAAGCAATTACAAGAGCACTTGGATACTTGGCCAAAGCTGCCAAACTCTCATTACTTTCCATCAAAGTCAGAAACCCCAGGTGGGATGCCACGGGCTTGCAGGCTGGTGCCTTATCTCACATACATCTCCATGCCCAATATCTGCATTCATATACTTTTGTACAAGGCAAAAGCTTATTAAATGCCATGTTGATTTTCTTTCTTTTATTGCTGGAATTACTAACAGCATTTACTGACCGTAACAACATTTTCAAGCCTGTACTGAGGCTAACATTTAATGTTTCTGTGGGTTTTCTGTCTTGACTGTGCACAGTGATTATCCAGGGGCATCTTGAAGAATTGTTTTTGGACAATTACATGAAAGCAAGCTGGCAGATACCATAATGAATTGGCAAATGTTTTCATGCCTACCCTACATGACACATGCCCTCCATGACTAACAGCTGTTTGAGATCCTCCCTGTACACAGGGACAACTGCAGCACAGGGATATTTGTTTGTAGGCTGCTGCTATGAGCTAATTACAATGGACATGATGTACAAGTGTGGTGAAGGGGAAGCTTTGAGTAGGCATGAGCTTTCCAGTGAGCACAGTGTCTTCCCTCTTGTGAGAAGAGAAAATGTTTGTGTTTAGAAAATGAATTATTAACTGGAAGGGAGGTTTTATGGAAACATTTACCACACACGTGGGGCATACGTGACTAAATAATTTCTCTGCTGGCATATGAACAGTGCCTTCCCCTTTCTCTGCCACTGTGCCCCATATGCATCTCTGTTTCCCACAGACACTTCTCTAGGATCTTCACCATGAGAGCTCTAAAGTTTTCACAAGTTGAGATAATGTGAATGGACTAAAGTGTTAATGTATCAGAGGCAGATGATCATCCCCTGCTGCTACATAACAGCCAAAGCATTTATTGTCAGAGCAGGAGACACCTATCCTCTGACAGTGCTGTGTTATGATGTTATCCCAAATGGCTGAGATAATTCCTTCTGATGAATGTGAGTACATTAGAATGACAGTTGCCCTGTGTCTTACCTCTTCTTTAATTCCTTAGGAGAGTAGTGTTCATTCTCAAAAATACTGTATTTGTTTCTGCAAGAGTATTGGTTCCCTGCAAGCAGATTTTGACCTTAAAGTCAGCATACATTGTACATCTCTTGTCAGTCTTGACAGTGGCCCAAGAATATGGATGTTATTTGTGCACACTGACTGTACAAACAAATAAAAAAAGAAATATTGGATAAAAATCCTGGATTAGGAAGACATTACCAGCCTGATTCACTTAAAATGTCCCAAGTGCTAAAGGCTGGCTCATTCCCATACATCTGTGAATGAGCTGCATGTATCTCTGGGCACCTCCTACCATGAACAGTGCAACCTTCCCTCTTTGAGGCGCTTTATTTTGGCACCTTAGTTGTCAGCAAAGAGACTGTGCAAGCAGAACTTAAAAGCACAAGGCAAATATTTATTGGATAACACGCATGAGAGAGAGAGGATTTACAGAACTACTAGGCTAAATGTTTGCAGGCTCATCACCCTGGTAAAGCTCTCAAAGGGTCTTTTCTGGCCAGGCAGGCATCAGTTGTGAGGGGAAGGGTTGATCCCTGCTGCTCCTTCAAGCCAAGCCTCTATGTTGATGAGATGAAATTTCCCTGGTTTTCTCCATTAGGATTTTATACCTTTCCATTTTGGTGTTTTGATTCTTGAGTCTCTGAGCTACCTGCAATTCCTGCCCCAAAAATCCTACTGCTGCCTGTGATTTTACCTTTCTTATTTTGCAGAGCTTTGTTCTATAAATTTCTCATGGCTGTTTTTCAGAGGTAAGTCCAAGCCAAGGCAGCACAGTGTGTCAGATCAGACCTGGGCCTTGGATCCTTGGAGAGGAGACCTGAGCCCCAGAGGGAAGAAGGCTAGAGTGGGAGTGGGTTGAGTAGGGCTGGCCTACAAAGACTAACATCCACAGGTAATGGCCACTCTGTATTTTATCAAATTGCTCCATATGCACAGTGTACCAAACCTGACAGGAATGGGCAGCTATGAGGTTTCATGAGATACTGTTTGTATGAGCTGATGCTGTACATAAGAATTCTGTACTGGATTAAACTGCAGACCGCGATCAGTTGGTCTGCTCTGGTGCATTGGGAAATGTCACCTTTCACATCATGTCGGTGGCTTTTGCCAGTTCCTTGAGGGGCCAAACTTTGTGTTCTAACTTCTAGCATGGAAAAAGCTGCAGAAAATTCACCTGTAGCTGCCAGGGTTCGATTTGTTAGCCCTGGTTACTAGTGTCTACAAGAACGTTTAGCAGCAGTAGTTGGTAAAAGTTGTGTGAAGCTTTTCTGTGGGATTGATGTTGTTGATGGCATGTTGGATGGTATCTCACAGCATGATATTTATCTGTCTCATATGAATAAAGAAGAAAGAAGCTGAGATAAGATATGTTTGTATCTCCCAAACCACAGCAGGCTCTCTGAAAGCAGAGAAGACTAACAGGAAAGATTTATATCGGAAATATGGGAAAAGCAGTAATATTTCTTCTCTGCAAAGCTCCTTGCCACAAGTTGATATGAAAGTTGAAAGCTTACATAGGTTCAAGATAAGTTGGAATAAGTTATTGGAAGATAAGTACATCAAGAGTCACTGTATAGAAACCATGCTTGGCTTCAGAGGGCTCGGAGTCTCAGCATTACTAAAGCTTGTGAGAAGGGTTGAGGCATTCACTTACATTCTTGCACTCCTCCCTAGGTATCTGCAGAGAAGAACACTTCATCTGATCCAGCCTGCGTTTATGTTTTGGTGTACTGTTATGGTTGCTCTGTGATATAAAAGGACCATTTCTGAGTCTCCTTGGCTGAAAAAGCACTTCTTATTTAGCAAAATAATGATCAACATGCTGTTGTGTAGAAGGACAGCAGCTACAGCCACTCTTCTGTGGTCAGTCCATTGCTCTGCAGGTCACCAGTTCAGGAGCCCGCCTCATGTTTCTACCTCTGGCTCATGTATGTCTGGGAGGTGAGACAGTGATCCATGACATGTCATTTCTCTAAATTCACCAGGGACACAGGTTGGGCCCTTCCCTTGCCTCTGCTCACCTTGTCACTCTCATTAATTCTCCTAGGAAAGCACCTGTTTTTCAGTGGAGTATAACCTTTGTATACAGTGAAATGGTTCTTTTGAAAGCATGTCTGGTCCTCATATTGGTTTTTGTATTTCAAATGTGACTAACACCACCAGCCTGCCAAAATCTGGTCTAGCATCTCCCTTCCTTCCCTTAGCAGCCTAAAGGCTTCCATTTTCTGACCACTTGCAGAAATGTCTCTGTAGAGATCGCTTGAAATCCTAATAAAAACCTTTGGAAAACTGACAAAATATGCCACAGAACAGAACTTTGAACTCTGTTACTTATAATGTCAATCCTTTTACAGTTATCTGCAGCCTGGTTACATCTGAGTAGAAGGATAAGAAATAACTCCAAGAAGTAGGAAGAAATTTCAGGTTCTGTGGGCTTGACTGTCAAATCTTCATGTCTCCAGCCTCAGTAAAAGCACTACTCCTACCCTTTTTCTTTCCCCAGAGGTCTATCCTTCTCTCAGATCAGACAGCACTGCTGACATTTTTAATTATTCCCAATGGAAGAGGCTTTTCAGGGTCTACATAATGTGCTAAGTGTTCCTTAATGGGAGGAGGGAAGGCGTGAAGGATGAGGTAGAACGTGACTCTAAGTAAAATGCAAGGAACTACAGATAGGTATGAAAAGAAAGGTCTGCAAAGCTAATGATGTTTGCCACTAATTTCACCCTGGTGATGGTTTGTCCTTCCTATCCTTTACCCTTCAATGAAGACATAAGATACCTCCAGGCAAGTACCTCTGTCACATCTCTTGGTTCTTTATTGCCTTCCATGTACCTTATGGTGGGTATAGACAGCATAGCCAACCTGTCAGCAGGCATGGGTCTCCCTATGCCACCATGCTCTCCACTGCTGCTTCTGAGGGAATCTGTGAGGTCTCATGAGCTACATCAGCTGGTGCAGAAAATTCAGGGAAAATATTGAAGCCTTTCTCTGCATTACCAGTTCTTCATGACAGAGGAAAATGACTCATTTGTGAGTGCAGGGTGGATGAGGTTGGCTTGAAGCTAGTGGCTCAGGTTGGGAACTCTGAAAAGCCATGAGAGTGGAGCAGGGCAGTGGTGACATTGACTGCTACCATAATGACCAGAGCACAGCCTTGGTTCTTACTGCACAACACACCTGACTGCCAATGGAGACCAAGCTGTGGTCAGAGTTCTCATGAGTGCTTGCAGATGAGGCGTGAGGGGGAACTCTGATGTTCTAGTACGTGGAATGGGGATAGTGATGGCACCAAGTTCCAGGATGACACTAGCGCTCCTTTCCATCACTACAGAAATGTAAGGATATGTCAGTTTGTCAGCTGTTCAGATTCTGTGGTGATGCAGGTGTGAAGTAGGTCAGTCCATAAGGTAGCCATTCCTGGATACCATGGTGGTGTGTCTAAGGGTCATGGTATTCCTGCAAAAGCAGAGAAAAAAAATCTTAGAGCCCCCTGGTACATATATAAACATTTTGTAACTGTGCAAACACCTGGAAAGATGGACTGCTGAGACAAAGCTGAAAGTCTTGTGCTTCCCAGTCACTTGTAGCAAGAGTGCCATACGTTACCTGCTACTTGAAAAAAAGGGATCCTCTACTAGGCTTTTGCTACTGCGTCATTCCTATTGGCAGGTGACACTGGGTTTATGTGCAAGCCAGAGATGATGTTACTGCTCAGTATAGGGGACCACCTACCAGTTTCACAGCTAAGCCAAAAATCTCATGGAAAGCAGGCTTTATTGTAAAATTTCTGATGCTTTTTACAGAGAGCTGTTACTAGAACACTAGGAAAGCAACTTTCTCTCATGTACTTACGCTCATCTTTTTCAAATGGAAAGCAAAAGGCATGAAGATCACACCTGAGGTTTGCACTTGTGAGGGTGAAATTTGAAGTCTCGATGAAGCTCACCAGAACTTTGCTGTTATTCAAGGAGCTTCGTTAGTACTTAATGGTGTCTGGGCCAAAAGAGAGTTAAGATGCCTTTCTTAGAGCTGTGCTGCTTCTGCTGTCCTTTTCTGCCTCCTCACTGGACTAGACCTTGTGTGATTAACAGGCATGCATTAACCAGATGTGTTGAATAAGATGACCCCATTTTCCTGATTTAAACACATGTTCTTGGTGTTTAAAATGGGAAAGCATTGGCCTTAGTTTAGAAATGGAAGACTGGATGCTTGGGATTGAAGATGCCTGTGTCTTAGATTCATACCCTGTGCCCTTAACAGTGTTGACTCAGTCCCACTTTCTTTCCAGCATGGACTTGTTGAGCTTAGTGTAATGTGGGACTTTGAAGTGTAAGATGGTTTGCAGATGCACGTTGCATATGATATCCGAGGTCAGTATGTGTAATAGTCTCCCTTGGTGTGTTTGGCCCAGGATATGCTTTCCTGCTTCCCACTGCTATGTTGATCTTACATTTTATGGCCTGATTTGTCTGCCCTAGATTTCCACCTTCCATTATGGGACTTTTTCTCTCCCTTTATAGTATTTCAGACTTTTTTTAGTTCAGCAAACAGTTTGTTCCCCCCTCTGTCTTTCAAATAAAGTTTTCTTTGGCAATCCCTGTCAGGATAAATTCAATAACTGTTTAACTCGGAAGGATCCCTGAGGAGGAAGCCAAGAGTCAAATGCTACAATTATTCACATTTTGGTGAGAGGAATCAGACTTCTCAGGAATCATTTCAAACAAAGCAGTAACAGTTTATTCCTGCTGCGTGGAAGCAGGAAGTGTGCTGGAGGGACCCTCATGGCCTCCTGAGCACCATCAGGAAGCATAAAATAGATGGGCAAGGAGAGGAAGAGAGAGAGGCATTAAGGAAGAAAAATGTCTCATTTCCTCCCTCAAACTAATTGGAAAAATGTGTTAGTGGTTGTGGCAATGGTAATTTCTCAAGGTGGTAATAGCTGCAGCCTGTCCTGAAGTGGGACCTGGTCACAGGTTGGACCTTTATCCAAGAGTGCCTGTGATTAGTGCAAATGATGGCAGCTTTGCTTACAATGTAAATGTAGACACACACACATACACACATATATAAACACACCTACATATGCATATGTAAGGGTTGTTACATATGTAAGGTTCCCATCCAGAATCTATGCCTCATTTCTAGTAATCCTTGACTATGCATACATTTGCAGAATAAGAATGATAAAATGTAGCAGACCACATTTTAATTTTTTTTTAAATTCTGCTTTAATTCACTGACAATTCTCTGCTCTTACAACCACTTGAGGGTATCTTGCTCCATGAAAATGTAGGGAGATGTGGAGAGAAAACAGAAGCAATGTGACCATCTTGGTCACAATATTTTAGAATAAAAATGGAAATGCTTATAAATACTGATGCGAGTTCTGGGCAAAAAAACTGGAAACTGAGGGAATTCCTTTGACATATCAAGGCATGCTCACATCATCCACCCTCTGTATTCTTACTGCAATGCTGATAAACCCATTATGAGGAGGGTCAGCTGAAAGGGGCAGAAAGGGAGTTTCCTCCCAGTTGCAGAGTTTTCTGCTCATAGGGATTTCATACAGGCCTTTTATGGTATGTCAGTGTTGTAGGTCTCTTGCACTGGATGGGAGAATTAGAGACAGGGATGAAGAGATGCAGGGCATGCATGATCTCGAACACTGCATCATGTCAAATTCTTATATAGAATTCCTTAGAAAAGTTTGGTTCAAAAATGTTCAGTTCTGCATCTCTTCAATTATATTTTCTGTGCAGCTGATGACAAAAGTAAAATGTGTTGTCCAAATGCAATGCACAGGTTCTTTTCTCAAAAAAGCAATTGGCATCTGGCTTTCAGCAATCAGATTCAAAATATTCAGCCACTCTGGAAGTACTGACTCATATTCTATCATGGTTTTCTTGGCTCTTCATCCTCCTGAGATAGGTAAATGGATCTCTATGTAGTTTGCTGTATATACATGTCTTTTAGGTGAAACCTCTTTAATGGGGATGTAGAGTTAAACTATTAATAAAAAGCATAAGTAGTGGGCTGTGCCATATACCTAGGAATGTTAATATGAGAAGAGAATCTAAAATTACAGATCTGGAGGTTTAACCTGTGGAGGTTTAACAGAGGCAGAGGCATACTGAAAATTTACAAATCACCTACCTGAATTCTTAGCATAGTTTCACTTTTATTAAAGACAGAAAAGGCATTTCAAGAAGAGATCAAACAGAAACTCTCTGTGCCAAACTTCCCAAATGCACTCAGAAGCCAGCAACCTTTTAACACCTCTGAGCACAGCCCCTTTCTAAATTGAACATATGTGAGAGTTATAGAATACCTTGCAATAATGCATCACCTTCCACTTTTCTCATTCTCTTCTGGTAAATGTCAGCACATGTACCTCAATTCTGAGCGTGCAAATACACACAAAAAAAGATGAGTTCTTCAAGAATACACAGATAAGTCATATTGTATGACATTGTGTAAAGTGAATCTGGAAGAAAACCCAGGAAGATAGCTCAGCAGCTGGGGAATTAACAAGCTGAAACAAGGAGATATAATTTCCAAACCCCAGTGGCTATTTCATACCATCCAGAACAGATTTGGAGATTGAGGTACAGCTCTCCTAGAGGCCAGTGATTAAGATATTATCCTGTAAAGGCATGAGAACCGTGGTCAAACCTTTAATTGAAACCAGCAGAGCATTGCTACCCATGGCTTCTACTTTGCATCTGAGTAGCAGAGGTCAGTAATTTGTAAGCCATCGGAACAATTATCTGGGCTGCGCTCATTTCAAGGGCAAACTTGAGAGTAGGCTCTAAACCAGATGAATTGCCCTACTGAGAAGCAACCTCCTCCCATCTGATATCCCTTTCCCCATCTTTCTCTAAACGGATTATGTCTCTTCTCTTCTTGGTTTTGCATATCATTTTCATATATTTGCTCAGGTACTGTGACGTTGGTTCCTACGCCCTGCATTCCCTAGGACTCACTAACCAGGTCTTCACTCTTACAGGTGTCAGCAGTGAGATCACTGTGCTGTGGCCTGGGTTCAGCCAGCTAGCAAACAGGCTGTTTGGGCTTGAGGTGGGAAAAGGTCTCATGGATGAACATGAGCCGGCAGCGTACCCAGGTAGCCAAGAAGGCCAACAGCATCCTGGCCTGTATCAGGAGTAGTGTGATCAGCAGGAGCAGGGAAGCGATTGTTCCATTACACTTGGCTCTGGCGAGGCTGCACCTCGAATATTGTGCCCAGTTTTGGGCCCTGCACTGTGAGAAGGATGTTGAGATGCTGGAGCATGTCCAGAAAAGGGCAATGAAGCTAGTGAAAGACTTGGAGGAACAGACCTATGAGGAGTGGCTGGGGCTTTTTAGTCTTGAGAAAAGGAGGCTGAGGGGAGACCTTATTGTCTGCTAAATCTACCTGCAAGGAGGATGTAGAGAGGTGGGGGTGGGTCTCTTCTCAGGTAACAAGGGATAGGATGAGAGGAAATGGTTTCAAATTGCACCAGGGGTAATTTAGGTTAGATATCAGGAAGAATTTCTTTACTGAAAGGGTAGTCAAGTATTGGAACAGGCTGCCCAGGGAAGTGGTGGAGTCACCATCTCTGGAGGTATTCAGCAGGCATGTAGATGTTGTGCTTGGGGACATGGTCTAGAGGTGGACTAGGCAGGGTTAGACTGTGGTTGGACTCGGTGATCTTAAAGGTCCCTTCCATCCTTAGTGATTCTATGATTCTATGATGTTTGGGAGAGTTTGAGCTCTACATATTCTTGGACAAGTTGCACATTTACTCTTTGCAGGCTGCACAACTACTCTGCTCACTAAAGCAGCTGTCTGGATGGTAAATGCAATTATATGGACAGACAGATGGAGACAGGTCTTTGAGAGGATCAGAGGTACTTAGCTTCACAACTTCTGCTTCCTTTTTCTGTTACATGATGAGTCACCCACCTGAAACATTTTCTCTCACAGAGACCTCCATTCTGCTCTTCGCATGTGCTGATCCTCTTGTTCAATGCAGTGACTGTGTTAGCCTAGGAAGAATATTTCTATATGGAAGAATGTACCTGGAAAGAAAAAAAAAAAGGCAGATCAGAAAGGAGGGGGTATACCAGTACTATTGCTGGTTTGGGGGTTTTTATCTCTTAGACAAATCTTTTGAAGTTACTTCATCTCTTGGTTGCAGATTTCAACATGAATTCTACCAGGGAATTTCTCTAAGCTGGTGTTTTGGGTGCAATTCTACCCAGTTTTGCTGCTGCATGATACACACTAGTGGCACTGCCTGCTACAGGCAGTGTACATGCACAGAATGTCTCTGTTTTGGGAGTGGGAAGTTTGGGGAATGACCATTATCCAACTTTGTAAGACATTTGGTGTTAATTCAATTTTCTCTCACCTATTGCACAGTAGAACAGTGGAAAATACTAAGACGTCCCCTGAGGTGGCTGTCTGTCTGATATAGATGAAACATAACATAAATTTAAGCTATAAAAATAAAAGCATGTGTCTTTTAACTCTAATCTCAGCTAGTTCTTGTTCTGAGAAAAAAAAGCAGGGAAGATAGTAATTATGGGAGGGAAGAGGGTTATTTTATTTATGCTGACACTAACTTAAGTCAGGGTGGATAAAATATGGCAATTTGTTTCTCTGATTACTCATAGCTTTTGGCGTTTCTTTCCTTACTCAATTAAAATCCAGCACATCTAGAGATGCTTCTGTCTTGTACGAAACTGAATTCGAATGTAGCTGGTGAGACATCAATGCATCTCTTAGCTGCCTGTGAAAAGTAGCAGAGGCTCTGAGATGCTGTCAATGTTTAAGAGGTCAAAGTGTTAAAAGAAAAAAACAGTCAAATTCTCAGAATCATTATGACCCATAAGCTGCCTGCCAGAAATTAAATGCCTTGTGGAAGTCTGCGGAGTGTGTTTGTGTGTGAGTGTTTGTGTGATGGAAGTCAGAAATGCATTTTTGTGTCTACAAGTGGAGGAAGGAAAGTAGAAATTGAAAAGTCAGTCATAAATTCCCCTCAATTACCAGGTGAAGGGTGAGAGGTAGAAGGGACACTCCTGTATGCAGGGTAGGAGTTGCTTTCTTAGTATATGTCAGTGTTTCAGGGTGAGTTACTATAGTAAAAGCATCATAACTTGGACTGTAGGTTTTAATATTGATCCTCCTTTATTCCTTCTGAGATGTGATGGGCAGCCCCTTATATGCCAAGTCCCTCATGAAAACTATCCACACAGTGCATCAAGTAGAAGTTGTCCTGTCAGAAGCAGCTACTCATTACAGAGAGGGAGGTCAGAGGCCTGGATGCAGCTCCATGGTACATCCTTTTTGCAGAGCCGGAGCAGCCAGGCACCCCTCTGAACAGGCAAAGACAATGCTCATACCAATGTGGCTGAATATGAGCCAGCAGTGTGCCCAGGCGGCCAAGAAGGCCAATGGCATCTTGGCTTGTATCAAAAACAGTGTGGCCAGTAGGTCTGGGGAGGTCACTGTGCCCCTGTACTGGGCATTGGTGAGGCTGCACCTCGAGTGCTGTGTCCAGCTCTGGGCTCCTCACCATAAGAAGGACATTGAAGTCCTGGAGCAAGTCCAGAGAAGGGCAACCAGGCTGGGGAAGGGGCTGGAGGGCAAATCCTCTGAGGAGCGGCTGAGGGAGCTGGGGATGTTTAGCTTGGAGAAGAGGAGGCTGAGGGGAGACCTTATCACCACCTACAACTACCTGAAGGGAGGTTGTGGAGAGGTGGGTGATGGTCTCTTCAGCCAGGTGATAGGAGATGGGACAAGGGGAAATGGCAAGAAGCTGCCCCAGGGCAGGTTCAGATTGGACATTAGAAAAAAATTCTTCCCTGAAAGAGTTGTGGGGGCCTGGAACAGGCTGCCCAGGGAGGGGGTGGAGTCACCTTCCCTGGATGTGTTCAAAAAAAGGGTAGATGAGGTACTTAGGGATATGGTTTAGCTTAGGATGGGATTGATTGGACTTGATGATCTTTAAAGGTCTTTTCCAACCTTGTGATTCTGTGTACATCTTTGGGTAGCACTAGTAGACACTGTCCTGTATGCAGCACGACGACTGCTGAGCACAGAAAAGGGAAGACCTGCAGAGCACTGAAATCTTGTCCCAGCATCGGACCCCTCGTATTCATTGCTCATGGTCAGTTATATGTAGGTTACAATAAAGGGTTATGCAGAGACTGCATATAGAATATATTCATTAGGGAACATGCATTTTCCATGCCCTCTTATTCTCTGTCCAGAGTTTCCTAGAGCAATGGGAAGGATGGGAGATCCCATCTCCACTACTGATAGAGCAGTACCACAGTCAAAAATGAAATACTTCCCCTGGCCCCTGTATAATTATCTCTATCTTGAGTGCTGGCCAGCATGACTCATCTTCATTTCACTGCTGGGACAGGCTGGAACTGGGAATGGCAGAATTCATTTATCACATTTTAATAGAGAGGCAGCTCGGGGAGGGAGGGACTAATGAGATACTTCTGAAGAAATTAGCCAGCTGCTATTCCAGGTTTGTCTCCTATGAAGTGGCTGCAGCAATGACAGATGTCATAGGACATAGACCCATACTCCCACTTTGCCTCTTCCCTTCTCCCTCTGGGGGCTGCCCCCAGTGCACCATCTCCCCTGATTATTTCCCTGTCACTGAAGTGGAGAATTTTTCAATGTCCAGCTCACTTACCTTCCTGAGCTCAGGATGGTAAAACAACTGGGCTGTTTGGCACATCTTAAGTAATGAAGAGTTCATAAGCAACACTGGTAAGACATGCTCCACCCCTTGGGACATATGTAGAAGAGCTGCTTTTTTTCCTGCTTTCTGCCTGGTTTCTAGAAGCAGAAACAGGAGTCCCAGCAGTTCTGCTGACTCAGCATTCACTCAAGATCCATTTGCAATTGCTCAAAGGTCATTACTGAAGATTTGGCTCAGAAAGCACTTAGAGAAGCAAGATTCCCTCCTCCTCCCCCCCGCCATCAGCCCCTCCATTCAGGAAAGCCTGTGAGAACACGCTTATCTTAAGTAGGTGATTAAGGCTTGTTGCCTTTGAAAGTACAAGTGGGTGCTCTTGTTCTCTATTGAATCAGGTCGCAAGACTGGATTTTCGTCAGAAGTGATAGTCTTGTACCTCCTCATTTATGTGCATTCAGATATTTTCACCTAAAATGCCTTTTGTGTGCCTTTTGCTTGCACATTTTTGTACCCAAACGTTTTCTGAATTTTCCTTCAAAATGGGAAAGTGGAACAGGAAAAACGTTCTTGTAACCACTGAAAACAGTAAATTCAGCTCAAACCTCACAAATTTCAGATATAGCACTCAGATGTGCTGCAGAAATTGCTAAAATAGTCAGAAAAATCATCATCTGTGCTGCAGCTTGCTTACCTAAATAAACCCCAGGCTTTCTCTTCTGTTTCAACATATATCTCCTACTCGCTCCCCTCATATCATGGGATGTATTACAGCATCAGAGCTTGCACTCTTTCCTACCTCATAAGGCACCATACAGAGCTCTGCAGTGGTTAACATGAACCGATTTTTTTGTGTCTGTAGACAGAGAAAACAACGGGTGGCAAAATGGCATGATCATCTTTTAAATCATTAGCTTTAACTCTGTATCAATCATTCCATATTGCTGGGCTAATAATCCCTAATTATGAACTGCTCCTGGTGCTAGCACTACTAAATGTTTTCCATTTAAATGCAGATGTTCCCTGACCTTCTCCTTCCCGAGGAAAAAGAGGTAACTCCTTCTCAAAGTCAAAGAAAAGGGGACAGGCTGTCCTTGTGGCACCATGGGGCCATTTTCAACTCGCTAAGGGTTGGAAGGTTCTCCTGGGAGGGAATTTGAACAAGGCTGGAGCAAGTCAGGCAGAGCACCCTTTCTAGAGTTAATTAGTACTGCGGTGTTAATTGTGATGATATTGCAGTTACTTCCTGTCCATCTTTCAGTGGGAGGCAGTGGCTCAATGGTCAGTGTGCAGGGGTTCACTGTGGTGGAGTGGAGGAAAGGCCAAATACCTTCTGCCCGAAGTCTTGAAGTAGCTGGGACTAAGCTTGCATTTTAAATACAATCTGGGATTTCTTACCAGGTCTGGGTACAGTGCAGCTTGCTAAGAGGGTTTGATCCCTCCCCTTCATCCACAGCTTTCCTCAAACACGATGTGGGAGCTAATAAAAGTTAGAGGAGCAGCAGATTTTCCCCATCAGCATCCTCTGCTCCCTATAGCTGGCCTCACAGTCCAGCCTCTGTGTGAAGAGTGGGTGTTGGTGGAACTTTGATGGGTCATTTGATTGTGTCAGCTCTGCAGGAGTCCAGTAATCAGCAGCACTGCCCTTATGCAGTTTATGCCCTTATACTGCTGTGGGGGATTTCCAGCCCTGGTCAGAGCTGCCCCTCTGCAGGCACCAGCAGTGTGTTTGGGATTATCAGGTTTGCATCTTTCTGAATTCTCATTGCTTTGCCAGAGCTATCTCATTTCTACATTATCCTGACCAGCTGTGCATTGATCATAGCTCATAGTTTTCTCCCATTCCCAAAAGGGATAAAATATATATTGTTTTTATTATTTTGACACATACATATATATGCATTTATTTTTATACATCCCATGAAGGAGAAAGTGACTGTCTCAGGCTGATTTGAGTGTTTTGGTTTGTATTTGTATTTTTCTTTCAACAGTACACTTTGCCTACAGAGATGCTGAAAGAAATGGGATATCCTCATGTTATCAAAATGTGCTGGCTCCCTCCTCTTCAAAATGAAGTTTTTATAAAGAAAAGAGTATCACAGAACAGCATTTTCTGCTAATGCTTTGTGATAGGGTAAAAGAGAGAATTGGAAAGGTGACCATAGTCATTTCACAGAGTAGGAGACCCTGTAACTACGGTCTGCTGACAATGGCCACGCTGTACTATGGTAGTTACTGGTTTAGTAGGAATGGGACTGTGCATGTATGACACACTGCAGGTGTTTCACCACCAAATTATGTAGCAATGAGACCTGTGGTTACCGTGTGCCTCATTCATCACTGATGAATGATGTATCACTGATACAGTGGTTTT
Source organism: Zapornia atra (assembly GCA_013400835.1). Lineage (NCBI taxonomy): Eukaryota > Metazoa > Chordata > Aves > Gruiformes > Rallidae > Zapornia > Zapornia atra. The sequence continues at coordinate 17,785 of VZTU01009670.1, forward strand.
CTGCTTTCATGGACTGTGAGTTTGCCCACAGAGGGCTATGTTTGCCCCAGATCTAGGAGTCTGCATTTTAAACATCATTATTTCTTCAGTGAAACATCCACAAATTTATGCTAATTTTATATTGACTGTATACGTGTGTGGTTTTGGGTATATATATATATATATATATATATATATATATATATTTGTATTTGTATTTATGTTTCCTGAATAAGCTGAGCCTCAGAAAATCTTCACTCCTTTATTGTTCCTTGAAAAACAATATTTAGAGAGTGTGTACAAAATCAGTTTAGAAAAAGATCATTTGTGTCAAAGGAGGGGACCATAGGTGAATAGAAACAAATGAATATAGGGAATTCTATAGTAAATTTAAATTTGTTTTATTTGAATGAATGTTCATCTTGCAATGCTCCTAATTCAGAAGATTTCAAAATAATTTAGAAGAGGTATCTATATGAAGACAATCATTTGACTGTTCACATTGTTTTAATAAGCAAATGATAAAACTTTGGGTCTTTTTATTCTTTGTAGGCATTTGCAAGCTCTGGACTCAACACACAAACACATTAGTCTGTTTAGTGATAATCTGGAGCATAAGATTGGGTAGGTTAATGAAAGAAATACATTTCTTCAGTCTCTTATCTGACCTTTGAAAAAGTAATTAAACACATCTGATTCTTTATACTTCTTTCTGGAAGTGGTTCTATTGGTAAATCTACTTTTTTTTCTTTGCAATGTTTTTTCTTTTTGATTTCTGTTAAACCAACCTTGTGAATAATAAGGAAATAGCACACTGTTGGAAATAATATGATTATGTTTCATAAGTAGTATTATTGTTTCAGTTTAAAGAGGGAAAAGAAGGCTTCCAACTTCACTATTTGTCTTTAATTGAAAAAAAAAAACCCAAAACCAAAGAAATGCATCAAAATAATGAGTTACTGTAAAAAAATGCAGATGAATAGATAAAACATTACAAAACTCCCATGCTTAACAGTATGTTCAGATATTTAGATACTCTTACATTCAGATTTTTTTTCAAGGGTTTTTTTTCACCCACATTTCTTTTCATTGGTAGATCAGAAACCATGATTTGTGTTGTATTTTCATTAGTAATGTGAAACTTCCATGATACCATGTTTGTATTTTTAAAAAACCTTGTGAGATGTACTTTCTCCAAACAGTCTGAAAGACTCCTAAGGTTATTTTTTTTTTGTAGTTGTTTGGGGATCAATAAGCAATTTGTAAAAAATTATCAATCAAAGAAGAGTTTGGGTCTGTTTCTGTATAGTCTGGGCTTACAGATCAGACAGCTTCTTATTTTATCCAGTTCTGCTTATGGAGTCCACAAGAGCAGTAACTTTCATAATGGGAAACGTTTATCTAACCCCTCATGTACCCTGTCAGTTTAGGAGTAACATTTTATTTTGACCATGATGTTGTATATATGTAGATATATCTGACCGGTGACGTTTTGCACACCTAAACACAGCCGGTGTCTCAGGTAGTTTGACATTGCACTAGAACACAGAGGACACTTACAGTGCTGTTGAAAGTGGTATAAACCCCACGTTAAACAGAAAACCAAACCTGGCTAATGATGCAAAAACAAAGGCCAAAATGCCCTCTGCTTTCAGAAAATTCAATACATTCCACTCAATAAGTGGATTCAATAAAATTCAACTTATGCATGAAAGTACCTGAAAAGCCAGTTAGGCTTAAAAGCCCTTCTTCTTAGCCACCAAGCTCTCTTTGCTTGCAGTGGTACACAATATGTGAAGAGTCCTGCTGAAGCCCATGGAACTGTTTTGAGCGTCTTCAGTGCGCTTTTGTTCGAGCACTGCCTGCAGACTAAAGACCTGCTTGGGAAAAATGCAGCTTCTCTGGTTTAATTTTTACAAAAATGTAGTTCTCATGAGTTTTGCTAAGACACTGAAGGTTTAAAAAAATTATCCTGAGACAAATTAACCGCTTGTAAGTAATATTTATTCTTGGAATGCAGCAATTGTTCCTGAAATTACTTTGATGGATATTGAATTGTATCTATTTTTGCTGCATTGTTCAAAGCTTTTACAGCCCCGTTCAATATTTATTCTTTTTCTAGAGGTCTTTTGACATGCTGAGATTTTGTATGTCACACCATGGCAAAAGGTAGAACAATGTAATTATTACATAGGATGTAAGTTTGTATGCTGACATGCTCAGCAGAGAGCACACCCACACTTTCACACTAGCTGGTCACGAACAGTAATTATTTCTCTCCTCATTATCCCTTTCTGTATTGGAAAAATAAGAGAAATGTTGCTGGGAGATTGTCAAGGATGAAAAAACCTCATTTTTTTCAATAACACATGCTATTTCAATCTAAAAACAAAACCCATTACNTTCTGGGGGGGGGGGGGGGCGAGTGGTGGGAGGGGCAATTTGTTTTCAGTAAGAAAGTCTAGCTTGTCTGGCTTCCTCACCTGGAGCCTGAGCTTCAGGCATCTTGCATTCTGAGGCAAAATCACCACCCAAACTGGCTTGAGGGACTGGGCTTCCCATCTCCCAGCTGCAGATCTGTAACACTGAAGATCTCTGATTCTGACTCTGGTGTCTGTCTCTGATTGTAGTTCCCATAGTTTGTTCCCAGGTTGTTCCCAGTCTGTTCCCTAGGGCCAGCAGGATTGGAATGTGGAAATGGAGGTGAAATGAGACCGTGACCCGATGAGAGTTTGGTACCTCCTCAAAGACATTGAATTTTTTTATTATTTCAGATCATCGCTTATGAACTTTGCTTCCCATTCTCTCATTCTGTAAGCTACAACATTCATCCTCAAATTGGATAAAGTATTTTTACAAGACCACAGCTTCCTGAAGAGTAGGACTTCTTACCTTCAGTTACCTCCAATCTGTATCCTATCTTGTTCATCTCAGTACATATGCTGATGTTAAGATGTTTTAAAAAAGATGGCAGCTCTAATCTGGTGTTCCTAGGATCATTCTGTGCTCTTTAAGTAAGGACTGATTTCGATACTTGATATCAGGCAGTATCCACTAAAACTACTAGACATTTTTACCAGTTGCAAGCCAGGTCCTTGGTTTTGGTGGAGTGACAATAAAGTATCTTAATGAGTAGGTTGCAACCCTCCTGCTTTTGCCAGTTCCCTCTGTCGGCAGCTTCCTTGGCAGTTCCACCAGATTCTGATGATTCATTGTTGTTTAATTTATCGGTTTGATAGTATATTTTTCATTCTAACATCTCAGCTACTAACAGCATCTTTCTTTGACTGTTATAAAAGGAAAGGGACTGAAACAAACATCTCCCTGATGCCTTCGCTGGTGAAGACTAAACACATTTTTTTCTGGGATGTCTTTGCTTTCTGTGAATTATCCCTCTGTTTCTTGGAGCTCTGGAATCTATTTCATGATTCTTTCCTTCTTGAAAGACTAAATAATATGAACTGAACAATAGTGTTGTTTGAGTCTGCCTGCTTTCTTAATTGCTTTTTAATTTCCCTTTCCCCTTCATTTCAGTCTTCCATGCGTAAGTCTACCTCTTGATAAGCACGCCAGTACATTTGCAGTGCAGGCTGCCTCTCAAAGTGCAGGGGAAATAAGCAGAGAAAAATTTAAATGGAAAAAATAAATAACAATTTTTTTTTTTTATTCTATCTGCTTCCTTTTCTGTGGGACTGTAAACATCTTTTAATAATGAGGAGAATGAGCTCTCTAGCCATCTTCAGTTCTTACATATTTATCTGAAGGTTTCGGAGACTCTCTTGCAAAGGAAGAATTTTTTATTTATTTATTTGTTTTTATTTTCTTGCTTGTGCTGGCATATAGTCAGGAAAAGTGTCAGGCTAGATGTAATGTGAATAATGAGAATAAGTCTAGGAATATATATGATTGTGAGAACAAAGCCCAGCAAGCTGGGGGGAGACAGCTTTTGCCCTCCACCTTCACCAGGATAAATAAGAAGAGCTCAGAGCAGGAAGACACAAATACCAGGTATCAAAATCATTAATAATGCAGTTGCCATACGATATATTACTTGTAAATTCCATTTAAAGGGCATGTCACACCATTTAGTACAATCCATTAATCAATAGCTTACAGAGAAAGAAACCATCTATCTTGGTCTTTTCCTCAAATCTAAACTTTTAAACAAGGAGAGATTTGTTCAAGTTTAGTATTAACTGTTCGAAAACAAGGGAGCTCCATCATCCAAAAGGGACTAAGGGTGGTTGTTTACTTTCAGCATGGGTTGATTTCAGTATGAAATGAATCATCTGATTTACTCTTCCCTGCTTATGACAATGAATATGTTATGGATCTCTGTTAAATTACAACAGTATTTTCCCCCACAAAATGAAATTAAAATATAAATCAAAGATATTTGCTAATGGTGAGCAGTGTTAATTGGTAATCTTGGAAACACTGTAACAGTCATCAGGGTAGAACAGTCTGATGGTTCGTTCAGCCTCCATCAGACTCTAATAATAGTTTTATTACAGAGTGGAATAAATTTCTCACGATGCACCTGGCTGTGCTATAATAATAGGAGAATTATAGTTTTTCCTGACCTAACCAGCAAAGTAAAAGTACTACAGTGGTCCCTGTGCTGAAGTGAACCTGCCATAAGCTTTACATTTTTGGACTTTGAAATAGCTTTGCACACTGACATATGTACCTGATTGATTGTGCCCCTTTGTGGACCTCCAAGAAAGCGATCCGCAGAAAGCAAGCAACTGACTGCAGACCACCTACCAGAGCAGCAGATTTACAGGGCATCACGTCTGAGGCACAGTGTCACTGTGCAGCACCAGCACTGTGAACAGCCGTGGGGACAGGTTGCCATTCACTGGCAGTGCTATTGTCTTGTTCCTCAGGAGGGTTAAAAGACGTAGTTCTGTCCTCTCAGTTGTTTGTGAGCTGCTGTCGACATGGTGACTTTGTGACTCATTTCTTCTGCTGCTCTTCATCTTGAGAGGCACCACTGGTTCTTTTTCATCATGCATACTGTAGCCATGTATACATTCAATGTCAGAAGATAGCTGAGCCAGCAGAAGAGCTGCATCAGCATTTGATGAACCTGAGCCTTCACCTTAGACACAGAGCTGGGATTTCACCAAGTCAATGTAAAAGATCCACATTTGAGAGTGACCCATCTTGCCTTTTATGCTTCTCCAGATACTTCTGGTTGCAGGATTAGGTGGGGCATAGAAAAACCAGGCCTGTGTGCTACTGCTGGTAGAGATGCAGTCACAGTAGCCAAAGCCCATCTCAGAAAGGATGCTTCTTGGAATCCCTGATGAAGATCCACTGATCTGGTCTCCCAGATAGCTCTGAAGTGGACATGAACTGTGGAGTCTGAAGAAAGAAGGAATGGCATAGCTAATCTGGACTTCAGTCTGGAAGCAGACTGAGATAGAGGAACCAGGGTAATGGCATATGCTACCATATGCTATTTTTCACAAAGAAAGGGTTTCCATTTGGGTGATTCTGTGTCTTTCATCTGCTATGAATCCTCTTCTAAACCAAGAGAAGAGTGGGCTGAGTCAGAGAGGGTCAAGGGTTTGCTCCTTTACTCTTGCCCTTTCCCACTTCATGGGATGACTCCTGACATTTTATTGAGAAAGCTGCATAGTGTTTGAACTCCCTATTGATTAGAAAGGAAAAAAAAAAAAGAAAAAAGGAAAAAAGAAGGACTCCATACAGTGAGCTCTATGTATAGATACCACTGTGCATCAGCACAGGGAATACAATTAACCTTAGAGAGCAGTAGCAGTAAAAAGGGAACAGAACAAACTGAAATAATAAAGCTGGCTTTGCACTTTAGCATGGTGTCATGGACAGATTGTGCTGGAAAGCATCAGTGCTGCAGAGCTTCAGGGTGAGGAGGGTTAATTATCTCTCTGTGAAACATTCATTACAGCACCTGGAACTACACGGAACTCACTGGGCTGCAAGTTCGTTGAGAGGTTCATGATCCTTTGGAGCAAACCCAGAGTCGTTCTGGCGTGACACCTTCCCACTTCCCTCCCTGCTCATCCAGAGCTCTGCCTCTAACCTGCTGCAGTGCCAATGTTTTTTCTCTGCTTGTTCCCGTGATTTTGTCTGGGGCTGTTGGTCACTGTGTTTGTGCAGTACGTAGCACAGCGAGGCCCCGATGTTTGCATGGAGCCTCTGGGTGGGAGTGTGATACACATAATAAGGCTTCTCAGCAGCCAGGACATTTTGGCTGTGCTGTCTTTCAGATGGTGTCATTTCTTCATACCCTTCACTTACTCCCCATAATCCAGCATGATTTTAAGCTTCTTGTCCTAACCTTTGAACCCTGTTTTTTGCCCTTTCACCTCAGCCTTAGCTCTTACTAGCTTGTGTTGCTCTATAAGGCTGGCTTAATTATCTGGGGTTTAATAAACAAAAGATTTCTGTGTGTTCATTTGCTCACCTATGCTTTTCACAGAGCAGTTCAAGCTGTCAGTGGAGAGTTTGCTGCTATAGCCTTCTTCCAGTTTCATATTCACTCTGGAACTGGTCAATATATACATAAAAGATCTTAACAACAATCTGGCATTGTACAAGCAGGTTACTAGCAACAGCTCTGGGGTATTTCTCACTTCTCACCCACCACTTACTTTTCATCCTCAGAAGGAACTGACTGCCTTGCTCTACTGGGTGGTCCAAGCATCTGTGGGGCTGCACTGCAAACAGGACCACTGTTCAAAACAACCTCCATCTTTGCTTCTTCAGACTTTGTTCTGAGAAAGTTTGAAATCTTCCCTACATTGTGTGGCAGACTGACTGGTAATGGCAAGACTTCATGCCTCTCCATTGCAGATTACAGGATAAACTTTGTTAGGGCATTCTCTAAGGGTTGGGAGCTCTAACTTTGTGTTCTTTGAGGTGGAGGATAAAATTATGTCTGTTTCTTCCACCTGATGGAATTATTAAAAAAAAAAAAGGGGGGGGGGGAAAGAAAAAAGAAATAGACCAGGATTTCTTTATTTAAAATAAAGCAACCTGGAATTTGTGTTCTGGACAGCTGCCCCTCAAAAAAACAACTAGATCGAGGATGCTTGAGCAGGAAAGACAGAAGAAATACTCTATATATGAAACTTCCCAAAGTTTCTCTGTGAGTTAGTGACACATTCATGTGGGGGAGTGGTATAAAGCTTGTAGTTATGGAGAAGCCCAGCAGTTTAATTCAGAGGCACCCAAGGAATCTGAGCTCTTCCAAAGTTAAGTTCCAACTGGCTGGGTATTTGAGAAGTATGTCTGAACTTAGACATGTAAATCCCAGATAATCTTGCCTCTCTGCATGTGAGGTCCCTGCACTTCCCCTCCAAACTTAAAAGAGAGAAAATCGAGACACAACAGGGAGAGGACTGATGACTCTGTCAGGACAGGGATGAGATCTGCTGTGTCAGTGGGAACTAGATTAGACAGGATTTAAGTCTGTAAGTCCTGAGGACAGAGATGAGCTTTTTGTCAAAGGGTCAGGGAGACTGTATAAAGAGTGAGATGTGGGACATTGTGAGTAAGAAGAGCCTAAGAATTAACAATAAGTGAGCAAACAGTAGTAAGGAATAGAAAAACGTGGTCAGATGAGAGATGAGGTACAGAAAGGGTCAGAATTGAGCTGTGACTTGAAGGTAGGAGGAAAAAAGGAAAACCAATAAATATGGAGAAGGACGTTCGCTGACAGTGTTCCAAGGGGATTGCTTAAATGTTTGCCATAGCCTCGTAAATAAGGCCAGTAATCCAGGCTGAGATTGCAGACACTGGTCCACGTAAGGGAAAATAACCTAGCAACCAACAGTGAACTGCTTCAGAAAAGTCACTGTTGACACTGCTGCAAGTTCGATAGCATAGGGGAAATGAAAGGATTAATCCATAGAACAGGAAAGACAAATGCAATAGGAAACCAAGGAGGATGGAGGAAAATGAACTGAGGAAGAGAGACAAGTTCTGTTATGCTGTCACAATGACTTTGAACAGGAAGCAGCACCAGAAATGAGGAGCGGTTGTGGACTATGTCGACATTCACACATGTGCACACACACACACACAAACACAAACAAAAAGTAGTACATTTGCACAACCCATCAATTAGCCAGTTGTGCTGTACATTGCAGTCAACAAGAAGTCTACACCTGGGCAGCAGATGCATCTCTACTGAAAGGAATCACAAGTTTCTATGCAAAGTCTATTCTCATGCGTTCAGCTTGTGTAAAAGAATTACTTGAAGAGGGACAAAAGCAAGAAAAAAAAAGAAGTAGCAGGCAAAGTCCCTGATTTTAAGTTCAAGCCTGACTTGGCTAGCAACTTTATATTTAGTCTCCCCCAAAACACCACACCATGCTAGTTCTGCAAAATAGAGTCAATGCAATTTTCTTAGCCCATTGTCAAGTTGTGAAAGACGTTTCATTGCTGCAATAATGATGACAATGATAGTAGTATTTTTAAGGAAGAACTCATGGAAGTCTTCAGAGCACTTGACATTTATTTTTTGGTATTATGAAAGCGAAAAATGCCACTTCCATTTTTTGGGAATAATTTTTATTCGACTGGGATAGAATTTTAGAGGGCAATAGTGCAATGAAAAAGGGACACTCTGTGCTCCCCTCCTGCTGCTCTAACTAAAATGACTTTGCAAGGATGCACCAAGGTGAGTGTAGGTAACACAGCTAGAAATTTCCAGTGGAGCTACGCTCATTTCAAAGGACTAATACTTTTTCTGTGCATTCTAAACAGTGACTAAAAGTGCATGTAAGATCCCTTTTGCTTTTTCAAGGAATGTGAAGATAACATCCTGAAAGTTTTCTAAATCATGGTCCAAAGATCAGTTGATGGCTTTTCCTTCATTTCCCACAACTGTAATTAGTTTATTGACTAGAATAATGCCACTGGTGAATGCCTTATAATTTCTTTTAATTAGAAGAAAACCTTTTAGTTAACAATGGAAATAATTAATCTCCTTTAAAGAAAGGCCTAAACAGGAACAAGTTGCTTGCTCATGAATTGTAAAAAGGTGAAAAATAAATAACAGGCTCTAAAGTAAAGCAAGAAGGGAAGGGAAATGCTATCTTCCTACTTGGTTTTCAAGATTACAAATCATTTATGCCAACTTTCTGGTAAAAACATAATTTAGACAACTTGAGTTTTGGGTAAGAATCAAGCTAAAAGCATTCATTCAGCCTGATCTGGTAAATCAATGGCAGTAGAAGGTGCTTAGGAAATGTGTTGCACCTCTCATCTGTCACTTTGGCTTCTGAAGCTCCATATGCTTAGCAAATTAGTTAAAAGCTGAACTCCTGATTCAAAGCTGTTGAAAAGATTGCCACAGATTTAAAATTAATTTGGATTGGGTTTTAAGGACAGCATCCTTATTTAAGCCATATAATGATATTTTCCCTCTTGGGTAGTTACCGTGGTGCTCAGGATGAAGAGCAATTCAAGCTGCAGAATCTTGCTGGAGTTGGACTAACTTTTTCTGGAAAAAAGAAAAATTAACTCTGTGTCCTGGTCTGGTTTAAAATTATTTTCCCACTTATTTTCTAATTTTTCTAACAACTTTGCTCTTTCAGGCTTCCTTGGATCTATCACAAGGTTCAGTGTGATTGAACTAGTTCTAGCCCAGCTGTAAGTGTTAGAAATCTCATTAACAGACTTCTTTTGGTCAAAAGGCAAATTGAGTCAATTTGTGCAATCTAGGTTTCAGGTTTGTAGGTACAGAAAATTGGAATAGATTTGATAGAACCAAAAAGTCCTCTCTCATGGACACTTTTATTCCAGAAACTGAGGAGTACTGAGTGGGGACTGATGAACCTGATAGGGACTTTGCTGATCCCAGGAGCTAGGTTGTCTGCGGAAGGAGCTGAGGTAAGTGTGTCAGTGTAAAATTAGAGAAGTGTTTAGATTGGTTGCTTTTCCTAGAATTGATGATGCAGAAATCTATACTTCTGTAGGTTAGATAGAAATACAAGTGGATACTTTCACCAAATAAAAAAGTGTTTTCTTTTCTTTCTTTCTGTTTTTTTTTTCTTCACAAGTTTTTCCCTTTGATTAGACTAGAAAATGGGGGGGAAAGGCGCTCTTATAAGGCAATACTCATAGGTATCACTATCCCTGAGCCCTTTGTCATGATGAAAGAGTTTGGTTTCCATGTTTGGGCCAAGTTCTTTTCTATACTTATAGTGATGACATGAACCATTCTGACCTCAATTCATCAGTTAATGGGGCTCTACAATAAAGTGAAACTCTCCAACAGAGAAGAATGCTACAACCACTGTTTGTGATATGCGATGCTATGGCTTATTCTGTGTTGTCAAGCAGAGAAGGGGATGAACTCTTCATTTCATCTGTAGGAAGCAGGGTGCTTGGAAGCCTCTGGTAAATCGTTTATTTTGATGAGCTCGCTTTCATTTAAGCCTGCAGCATTTGATATTCTTCACTTACTCCCTTACCGAACACTGTTGAGGCTGTGAGTGAATTGCCATTCATATATCTATCAAGTGATGTGTTCCTGCACTTGTGTAGCATCTACCATCAAGGATCTCAAAATACTTCACAAACTTTAATGAGTAAGGTTTCACAACACTCCTGGGACGTGCAGAAGTGTTGTTAACCCAATTTAATAGATAAGGAATGGAAGATGCAGAGAAATCAGCAGATGAATATTTAGACCCCTGCCTCCACCTGCATATATATAAGGTATTCTTCTGTTCATACATAGAGGGAAAAAGATTCAATACCCCTAGAAATGCAAATTGAAAGTTATGTTTACAGGTTCCTTTGGGAGAAAAGGATCTTGTAAGCAAACATTTCTGTATTAAAGGCATTCCGAAACGTTCCGAAATTTTGAGTAGGCATACTGGCATTTGCAAAACAAACCAAAACAAAGCAAAAAGTCCCAAGTGCACTGGCTGGCTTTTTCGATGCCCAGCTGGAAGTTGATTTGGGGCTGACAGCTGTCATAGGACTGAAAGAAACATGGCTGTATCTTCTGCAAGGGAATAAGGCTCACTGGGAGAAACTGCAATGGCTTGAGATGGTCTGTTTTAAATTAGCAAAGGTCTCTTGCAGTGGCCAAGGCTCCTTAGAAAACTGCTACTCCAGTTAGTCATTGAGATTTTTACAGTACTGAAGCATACGCTATTTTGAATTATTGGGGCAACAGTTTTCCCTTAAGGAATCATCTGTGAACCCCCTGGGAAGGCTAAGTTTTTCCATTTTTCCAGTGCAGGCCTGCTGAAAAGCCCTGGGAACTGCCCTGCTCTCCTCCTTTCTGGGGACCCAGGGAAAGGATGGAAGTGAATCAGTGCCATTCCTAAAAACAACAGTAGGGGATGCTGTGGGGTAAATAAAACTTTCTTCCTTGCTTCAACTCCCCTCCCAGGACCTCTCCAGGAGAGCCCACAGTACTTGCCACTTTTAGAAGCAGAGACTCAGCACAAAATCAAACCAGTTGTGTTTTGGGTGAACACAGAGCACTAATTAAAGGGTCATCCAGGTCACTGTGGAATAATTATTTTCCACTTTTATTTTCAAATTGGAAATGATAATTTTATTTAATTCCACTGCAAAGAAGTGATGTGGAGGAGCCAGGTGGCAAGCAGTTTGATTGGATTGTTTCTGATCTTCCAAATGGGAAGATTCAAAAAGTTCAACACCATGGCAAAATGGGCATTTTCCACGTTTGTAGCAGTTAATTAGTTCAGACTGAGGGAAACACATCACATAAAAAAGACCTTCCTCTGGGCATTTACCAAATGTCTGGAAACTGTAAACTGCATCTGAGAAGCTAGTACCACAGCTAAAAGAAAATCACTGTTGACAGACTCCCTCCCCCAAAATAATCTCCTGAAAATCTGAGATAATTAGTTATTAGAGACTACATATTTACGAGTGATTGGGAGTAGGAGAACATGCTCCTTTATCAAGCTCTTATTACCTAAATCTAATTTATCTGGATTACTACTGAGGTTTCAGAATGCTTTACAGTTCCCTTATCATAATCGGAGATGTGATAAGGCCCTTGTAATCCTGAAAGAATCTCCGATAAGGGTGTTTGCAGCTATGCCTGGCAGATAAGGTAAGCAAATCCCAGGTCTCAGGGCATAAACTAATTGCCTGCAGAGGTCGGAAGGAAATGTTTCCTTCCATATGCTGTACTGCAACAATTATCGAGGTACATAACACATGTTGGAGTGAGATGATGACCACAAGTTAAACTTTTCTCTGAAATTCTATTTATTTGCCCTTTATTTATTGCCACCTGGCAGGGCACCAGACCTACTGGACCATGTAACTAACTTGGTATATCAAATCTTATGGGAAAGTAATTCTATTCAGACATGCAATACAATGTTAATCCTTAGATTTTGACAGCAGACAACACGTTCTGACAAAGACTGTCCTATTAACTCTGCTAATAAATGTGTCTGTGCTGAAAATGAAAAATAGATTACCTCAATACTTGAACTACCATTAGAGAAGAAACACACATTTCATGCATGCAGAGGAACTGCCATGTCATTTATGAACAATGGGGTGGATTTTTTCCCACTGACTTCATATTGCATGCCATGCATGGATGCCGCATACGCATGATAGCTGGGAAAAACTGTATCCTTTCCTTTCCCAGATGGCTTCCCTGTAATATTTTTAAGTCACATCTGCATGGTTAAAAATGTCATACCCCAGCATTTAAGCAAATCATACATCCCCTGAATACAATTTTTTCCTGATATAGGTCCAGTGATAGCAATGCAGTTTAATCAGCCATGCATTTGGGTAGCTGATTCATTCCAGAAGATAAGACACTAGAGAGGAAAGTTAGCATGCTGCTTCTTTTAGATTAGCTGAATCTTGTCACCTTAGAAAACCCCAAAGACCCAAACCCCAGTAACAGAATGACAAGGATTTCTGTTTTGCCATGCTTTCCTCAAGCAGCTATCAATTTACATGCTGATCAAAGTTTAGTGTTACCCTTGCTGCAGACATCAATTTTTCTTACCAACTGGCTGTGAATCTCTCCAGAGCTTATGAAATAGTGGCCACAGACTAACGTACACACTATCTTACATTCCTAAGAACGCTGATGCCTAGCTCATCTGGAGTCATTGCACTGAAAAGAAAATCAGAATGTTTGCTGACTGCCGTTAAGTAAACTCTGCTTCTGTTCTGATCTGGCTGATGTATATTTTCTCTTGTTTATAATAGATATGGTAATAGGATTAATGCAAACAGAAAAAAAAAAAAAAAAGGTATTTTTTCATAGCATGTAAAACGTGCTATTTTGTGTTTGACACAGAACTCATTGCCACACATTGTGTATAACCAGCCTTTGTACATGCTCAATGGTGTTTTTTAAATCTGAGGGCTCTCTGGTGAGGAAATACCTTTCCCTCAGCTGAGTGGGTGCTCACATTTGTGAATCAGCAGCTGCCCTGTGAGAGTGTCTGTCCTTCCTGCCCAGCTGGCAGAGAGGGGTTGCTGTGGGGAAAGGGGTGGAAGAACAGGAAGAACCTCTCAGGTTGGTGTCTGCTATCATTACTCAACCAATACTGAAATAAAAGGAGGAAAAGTGAGGGGAAGAACAATATACATGAGTAAAAAGAAAGTTTGTGATGGATGATAGTCTTGATTGGAACAGAATTCAATCAATATCATATCAAATATGTGTTTATTCCAATTTGTGACAGGCACATTCAAGCAGATTTAAATGCAGCTCTTAATTAGTGTACTTTCCAGGGCATGGTAGGTGTTTGATCATTTTAGATAACAGAACAGCAGAAGGGAAAATTAAATTGACAGAGTGCAGAGAGAGAAGATGAAAGCTACATGTGGCATAAAACAATAAACTATTATTACAAATGTTAGTAATTAGATCACAGCTATTCATTATTGATTTTTCTTCCCCATCTTATTATATTTATTTATTGTAATTGTCTTTTGCAATAGCATTCCCCGAAGCCATACAGGCTGAAACCTGACACTAACTCCTTGGCTGTACTGACTCTTTTTTGGCGCTGGATGGGAAACCAGATGAGTGACCTTCCCCTGAGGGCTGCCTCACAAGGGTCATTCCTCAGCAAGAAATTAAAGACCCCAGCGCAGCGAAGACCTTTCTGCTAGTCGCATGCCTACCCTGGCAATCACGGAGCATGCGCTGGGTTTAAGTGCATACTTATGTGCTATTGACTTTGAGTAACTCAAGGTTAAACGCGTGCCAAGCGCTTTGCTTTGCATGCTGAGCCTGAACCAGAAGGAGGGAGCAGTGACAGGTTCGTTAGTTCTGTTTCTAGCCGTACAGTTCCCCCTTCGTCACCGTGCTATTATTTAGGCCAGCAACGATCAGAACAGCCGTGCTTTCAAGCAGCACAACGTGAAGTTCCTCGGGACAGCTCATTACAAACAAGACATGGTCTCACGTGCCTGGAAAATAAAGCCTCTGTATTTGCATTTTCCAGAAGGCTTTTTGCTGCAAAAAATTTGAAGCAATCCGCGGACCTTGCCTGCTGATACTTACTGAGAACATTAATTGTCTCCAATCATTGTTAGAGCATCTGTTTCACATTTTGACAAGTGCACTTATCTCCTTCTTCGCTCCTACCCCTCCCTTTCACATTCCTCCACTAAAGATAATGAATAAATTACAGAGAGATGGCAAACGTGTTGATAATCGAGATGAAAAACAAATGAACTGGAAGTGGCTGTGTTTCTACATGAAGCTGTAAATTGCTTTCTTTTCTTGTGCAGGGAAACTTCTGGCTTGGCATCCAAAAACTCAGAACATGAGAGATTTGTTGGAAGTGTTCTAAGAGACATGGCTTTTGGCAGCAAAGTCTTCAGGGTTTCTTACCTAGCTAGAGGATGCAGGGAGGAAGGAGGGAGGGAAGGAGGAAATCTGAGAACCTGGGCAGCTGGAGTGTCAGGATGTTAAATAGTTACATTTTAATTAGAGTTTAATGAGTGAATGTTATGCTTATGAAAGCAAAGGGCTACACTGAGACAGAATCACAGTGGAAGCCCTGTTTTTCCATCTTTGTTGGCAGTCCGACGGCACTTTCTGTGGTAGACCCTAGGCATTTTACAGCCCCAGTCACTGAAACAGCTTTTCTAGAGCAGCTTCACACTAAAAGCTCCCATTTTCTTGCCTGGGCACCTGCACTGCTGCTCCATGCCCACGGTGTGAGTAGGTCAGTGCTCAGCAGCTGCAGTGGGCAACCCATCATCAGGCAGGGGGCTGGCCGGCACGGCAACCACCCCTCGGATGCAGTGCTACACCTTTCCTGCACTGGGCATTGCTGCCGGCCTTCCAGCCTCTGCCACGCTCCTCCCCAGTAAAACCACATTTACTGGTAGCTTCAACACATCGGGTTGTTTTAACTTCCACTCTCCCCATGTGTTTAATGGACCAGAGCACTCCTCACCTCCTGTATTCTCTGCTATTCCAGCCATGGGGTGTGCCCACAGCCCAGGCAGAGCAGTTCTCCCTGTACCTGCTGCTATATTCTTCTCACCAGCAACTGAACCTGCTATCAAATTCCTCTGAACTTGGGAAAGCTGTGGTGATAGTTCAGCCTCATGTAACAAAATGACAGCACTAAAGAGGAAGGAATGACATACATGCTGTAAGACCATCTTTGGCACCTGCAAATTGGAATAAATTCAGACTCTTCAGCAAAATTGTAGTAGTTTATATGGCTTTTAACATGATTGCTTAAGAATACGTTGAAAATTTGCATAGTGATATTAGGATTCCCAGGCTCTGCATTTTAATCATTTATCTCTCTTGAGCTGAAATGGATGCACTATACAGCTAAATAATTAAATTAAATTAAACATAATTTACTTAAAAGTTTGCACAATACCTTTTGCCAGAACATGAAGGGCTGCGAAGTGGATTAATCTAACTCATCTTTTGGTTTTAAAAATTTCATGAAGTTATGGGTTCTTGTACATTAAAATTCAAAACTGGATAAATACGGAATAACTTCAGCTCACTGAATTTTTATATTTAGATAAGACAGACATATTTAGAAAACAATCCCTTTATAAATAAATTGTGCTGTTATTCCAATGCAAGTACTTTTTTTTTCTGCAGTGTGATAATTACTTGAGGTGGGCATAGTGATGGGGATGATTATAATTAGCATTTTGCAGCATTGTGCCATTTGAAAAGACTACTGCCAAGCTGCTGGAGGATATACTTCTAAGTACTGTCAACCACATTGCACAGATGAGCAAACCCAGGCAAAGGTGAAGTAACTTTTCCCTCGTAGCAGAAAAAGTCGCAGAAAGAATTCAGCTGAGGACTTTACAACTCAAAATTGTCCATCTTCATCCAGCCTTGGAATAGGTTAATTAAATTTCAAAGTGATCAGTAACTCAAGTCTATAATTTGGAGGCTATTCAGTTGAGTGAACAGTCTCGCTCTGGGTCCTGTTGAACCCTGCAGCTCAGAGAAGGAGCCTTGCTGTTGTCAGGCACAGCCCCTCTGCAGACTTGTTTTCCTTCTTGCCTGTGCTAACTGTTGTCTCCCTGGGGCCACATACTGGTACCTTTGTCTGAGGTGACATTTTAACAACTCAGATGCAGGAGCTGAAAGATTTCACCAGTTTTCACCAGTGGAGGCTTCCTTCTGCCCCTGACCACCTCTCCAGCAGCGTTTCATCCATGACAGTTCATTTCATTCAAAGCCTTTCAGGTTTTAACAGAGAACTGCTTCCCCTGGAATTCTTTGGTAGCAAGGGGGTTCTCAGAGAGAGCCTGCATCTATGTTAAGAGCTAAGAACTGTGGATGTTATTATAAAACATGTGGTGGCTCCCCAAGAGATCTGTGCATTGCTCTCTGCTGTGGTGGCATTGCTTCCGAGCACTCCTGCCTGGGACAGAGACAGTGCACCACTACATTGGGCCTTGGAAGATATTCAGTGGGGTATTTAGCAGAGGCAGAGATCACTGCTGACAAGTGATATTGCTCCAGGGCTGAATATAAGGAAACTAATTGGGCACATGATCATAAAATGCTTTATCCTCAGCTACTGCCTTGTGCTGCAGCCGTGCTCTAAGCACAGCACTTGTTCTACAGAGATGAGCAACAGGCTCTGCCAAAGCACAACCAGCCTGATACAAGTTGCCCTTTGAATTCACTTTTTAATTGAAAGAACAATGAAAAAATCACTCTGGGTTGAGAGCTGTGATAACACAGTGCCAATTACAAGTACAGTGAAGAATCAGCAGAAGAAACCTCTAATCCCTTGAATTCTGACTAGGTCCAGAAGTTTCAGATAAGACTAAACCCCGTTCCCTTTGATATCCAGATCAAGGAGTTTTCCTAGAAAACCTGGAACTTTAGAATCCTCAACTGAATGCAGTATTTAGCGCTTTTAAGGTTCATAAATACAACTATAATTCCACTGCATAATTTATCTTAGGATATTACACAGTAAAGATGGCATTTTATGGGGATGGTTCTTTGTTCCCCAGTACCCTACTAGGCAAATATTTTTCTCATATGTCCTTTAGAAAGATGTAAGAAGCACAAAGTCCATCAAAATTGGTTAACCAAACATGATTGCATCAAAACTTGTTTTCACAGGAAAAAAAATACTGAGGATCTCCTCCTCCCTTCTTTTATGAAATAAGAATTCAAAGAAGCTGTACTTTCAGATACTATAATTAGTTTGATTTTAAAAAAAACCCAAAACCTCTTTTGTTTTAATTAATATAAAACTTCCTTGAGAAGATTTCAAATGCATTAAAGAGTGATTTTCTTCTAATTTAAAAAAGATTCTCTTTAATTTAAAAGTTAAAAGACCTTTAAGGTCAATATTAGCAATGTGATCACAGCTGAACTTTTTTGGGGGGAGGATAACTGTAATATCAGCAACTTACTAGAAAGGAGGAATAGTTCAATGGGTAAAAAGCTATCTTTAGATGAACAGAACAGTGAAATTTCTTTAGAGAACACTAAATTAATGAGAAGTCATTTCCAGGACATGAGAGTTTTTGTGTCTATAGCTTCCTGCTTTAAATGTTTTCACAAAATAATAAAAATAAAGGTCAAAATAGTTAATTCTGTCAAATTTTAAATAAAATGTTTTGGGATTTTGAAATTACACTTTTGTTTTGAATTTTAAAATTAGCTAATTTCATAAAACATGGTAAATAACCTGAAAAATTTGTTTTCATTGGAAAGAAAAGTTTGGGTCATCAGAAGACATGCTTTCTTTCAGCACATATGCTGCACACTCCTCTGCATCCCTGAAAGCCTTTAACAAGTATTTTTACTATCAGGATAAACTGAAAAATGTGTTTAGTTTTCCAACTACAACATCCAGTGTTTACATAGTTGGTTTTTAGGCTTTTGGGATTCAGTTACTGGCTCTGCAACAGAATTCCTAGATAATCTTGTGGAGTTGGACCCAGATTTGCAAGAGGATTCCGAAGAAACTTATATCAGATGTAGGCAACAAGCTTTAAAATCTATTCAACTGTATCCAGCTCCAGACCTGCTGAAAGTCCAAGAGTGCCTTTGTTTTTCAATGTTTTCCAAGGTTCTTAAATTCTGCTTTTGTAGACAAGCTGAAGGCCTGCGCTATTGGTTAGGATAAAAGTCCGTCTTAATGTAGAGTCACTTTGGGACTTCATCTCACTGCTCTCAAGCTCTCAAGGATTTGCTCTGTAAAGCATTCCGAAAGCACGTTTACTGAGGGTGCTCTAGGCAAAATGCAGGGCAGCTCTTGTTTTTCTTGAAAACACAACTGTGATCTTCCTGCGGGAGATGGCCTCCCTTTCCACTGCAGTGTGGGTGTTTGGGGTCCCAGGGAACAGGGGGTCAATCGGGTGCCTCTCTGTTCTCCATCCAGAGAAATGTAACTCAGAGGAGGTGTGTGTTCACAGGAAGATTTCATAGAGAGTTCTTATGTAATTGATTCTAGTGGCACAAAGAAAGGAAATAAAGGAAATCCTTGATTACCTCAACAGACTGTCCCCTTTCAGCAGATATGAAGCGACACACTTTGAGTTTGCAGATGTAGTCCTTTTCAGACTGTGATGTGTGATTCATGTGCTCAGGGTTTTTCACTAAGGATGGGAGAAGCCCAGGCTCTGTTGTTTCTCTCAGAGCACCCCCATCCACATTAAGCTTCTATCTCCACAGCAGTGTCTTAATTCCCAGGCTATATTCTGGCAGGAGTCTTCTCTTCAGGGCACCAGTGGAAGCTCTTTGTGAGGGACTTGAGACTCCATAACCAGCAAGAGACAAGAGGGGAATTACTGTGCAGAATAATGGTAGAGGAGTTCTGCATCTTCACGCCCACTCCAGAAGTATTTGTGTAGTATGAGATAGTGCATTAATAGTCCTTGGAGCAAGAACTCCCTATGCTAGGCGTCCCTTGAATTGTGACTATCAGTTCCTGACTACTGCGTGCAAAGAGCTGTACTGCACTGAGCAGGCAGCTGACTGTGTTGTGAAGCAACCAAGGTATCCATAGTTCACCAGTGGTTCACCAGTCTTCTATGCCCTTGACTGTGAGAGGCCTTTGAAGGTCAAGACTGGCTCACTATGCTGATGGAAGGACCACCAAACCAGATTAGTCTGGGCTTTTTGGCAGTGAATATTGTATTCCACTCATAGGGGAAAAAGGACTTCTTCAGTGGGGAAAGATAAAGAATGGCACGCTGTCCTCTGCCATGCCCATAAAATATGGAAAGCTTTCACCATGTCCCTACCAGTGCATCCTCCTTTATTTTTATGCAGAAGGAAAGGCCCAGAATTCTGAAGCCTAGCTAGACATCCTGAGTGACAGAATGAACTTAATAATTTGTTCTCTTCGAGCTTAATTCAGGTCCCATGAGACTACTGGAAAAAATTCACTGAATTTACCAGAGAGTGACTAAAATCCTTAGTATTGCATGTCAATCATCCTCTTCAGTTGTATATGTATTTTTAAAATTTTATTCTTCCAGAATATAGTTTATCTTAACAAAGATTTCATTATTTGTAATTTTACAGATATATTTCATATATTTTCCTGTTAATCTGGAGGACATAGCAATTCATCATTCCAGAAAAATTAAAAACAGAATGTGAAAAAAGGATCAGTAGAAAGGATCTGTGAAAGAGTTACAGCTATTTTGTACATGAAATGTAAGAAGATGCTGAAATAATCATTGTGGTAAGAAGACTTAAAATTAACTTGACATTTGACAAGTATACGAATGAACTACATGCAACAGTAATATTTGTGTTAAGGATTCTGTCTCCAGTGTACACCTGAGGAAATCTTTATACTTTCAGGCAAAGAGACTTGCTAAGCACTCACAGCAGTACTGGCTGTGGAACATAAGTCTCGTGCATGAGCCAGTTTATTGCCTGTTGTGTAGGATGAGTGTTTCTGCCTTGTTTCTACATGAGAGTTTCAATTTCATAACCTCAGCTTTCACCTGGAGACATAAAAATGTAGTTTTAGGTTTTGGCAGGTATGTATTTTATTTTTTTTTTATATGCTGGTACTAGGAAACTGTGGTAGGAGGAGACTGAGATATAATCTCACATGAATATGAGTAAGTAACTTTTCAATTTACAAACATTTTTAGGAACATTTGGGGGTTGGGGGTGGGGGGAGAAACCAAGAGCAGCAGCTGAGAACTTGTCCCTAATACAGCTGATCTAAATGTTGTATTTGTAGCATTTCTTCTGTAAGCACTTCTTACACAACTGCTGCCTAGATCCAGAGATCCATCCCCAGATAGTTATCTAGGTATTCTAAGCAGCAAATATTTTTCCTTTTTAAACAATTTTCCATCTCCAGGTAGTTCTGGTATCTTTGTGGAGGGATATCTTAATTAAGGTGCTGGACTGTGTGTGGCTTTTAGATCCTCTAACTCTGATTGATAGAAGAAAATACAGATTGGCATCTCACCATTGGTGACTAATTCTGTAAATGATCTTTCTGCCATATGTAGATGCTAGGTAGATAACCACTATGAGATAAATACCCAACATTTATTTCTGCTAACATGTTAAATACTAAACAAGGCACACTATACTGTTTAGTCTTGGACAAAATAGTCCCACCTAAAAAAATAATTACTTTAACTAATTAGCTTAAATTAAATTTATAAATTACTCAGGACCAAAACAGGCTCAATATCCTAGAAATAGAAATTATTTTTCTTTACAGTGGTCTCTTCAGGAAGGATTTGGAAGAAGTGGGAGTCCGGAGCATGATAATGTGAAGAGACCTGGGAACTGGTGCACTTGATGTGAACCGTAAAGAAGAGACACCACCTGTACTCAGCATACAGCAGGCAAACCTTTCTTTGGGAAATTTTAGCATAGAAATTGAGCAAGACTAAAAGACACAAAGTTCTCAGCTCAGAAGTGGTCCTATTGGGAAGCATGATGATGTGGAAAATGTTTATACGGCATTTATGTCCGTTATGTCTGTTCTGGGAAAAGAGAGAAGCTTTCCCTCCCCAGGACTGCCCATAAAACATGCTTCACCTGTATACTGGTGGGCTGAAATTAAAACAAAATGCCTCATCAGTTACAAATAACACCACACCACATTGTCAGTGTCTATATGCCTGTTGTTCGGTCTCAGTTTGAAGTATATTATGTTTTAATTACATTCCGTGTGCGATCCAGGTTTAGTAGGGCAAAAGAAACATAAAATCCTAGGACAAAGCTATTTAAACAGAATAATCTCTGAAGTTAATTATACATAATAGCCAGTGAGGGGGAATGATTTTCCATTTCTTAATATTAACCAATAAATACCTTCTGGCATGATTTCCTATTTAAAGTAGAAAATATTTAAAAGAGTGAGCTTTAGAAGAGACTATGTTGCTACAACAGACATAATAATTAACATTTATGTAATGCTTCATAATGTATTGCAAATTTATACGGTCATTTTAATAAGTATTATATATCTTTATTAAAAAGTTTAAGCACATATTACTTTGTTTTGCTAACATTACCTTTGCTAATAATATTTGTTAGTTGTACTTGCTAACAGTACTTAAAGAAGGTTCTAAGAGCTTTTATATCCTTTTTGATTGTTATTTTTTTCTCAGCAACTTTTCTGCTTTTTTAAAAAAAGATCAGTCATGTCAGTTCACTTCTGTTAGGTGGTGAACTCTACTTGAATTTTTTTTCTGATGGGAAAAGAAAAAGTAACACATTCTAAACAGATTAAAAAATGAGAAAAGTCCAAAAAGAAGATTAAAATATCTTTGTTGATCTTCCCTCCCCCGCCCCCCTTAATAGCATCTGAAGGTTTTAGTCTTTTAAATGCCATAAACATGTTTTAAATTCAGGTTAAAAATATTTTTTGGCTGCTTGTTTTGTGATTTATTTTTTTATGTGATGTGCAGAACTTGCAGATTTAGGCGATCACTAAATCAGTTACTAAAGCTTGGCTGCAAAAAAGGCTGGATAATGTATTTGCATTTTCAAAGAGAAAACTTTTGGCCATTCATTTCAAATTAATACCTTGAGACTAAATGCATGTTTGTTTTGGTTTATTTTGGTTTTTAATTAAAGACATGTGAAAACAACTTGTCAAAAAGTGGTGTTTTCATGTAAAAAAAAAATATTTCCATTGGCAAATTTGGATCACAATCAAACTTCATGATTCAATTCTGTTCCCAAGTAGAATATTTCTGTCTGGAGCAATCTAAGTTTACTGTCACCAGTCATATTTCCACATGCTTCCAAGGACAGGCACATTCGGAGCTGTTTGTGGGGAAAATGTGGAAGATAAAAGAGAGTAATCCCATGTAGCCAACTTAAAATCATTGAGATAATGGATGGATGTCTGACCTCAAGTTGCATAGTGGAATTATTCAGAACCGTGCCCTTTATTCTGCAAAATGGATCCTTTCATAAATACATATATTTTTATATATATATACATATATATATGTATGCACTTTCAGAAACTCAGTTCATGGAAGTAGGATTCCAGACTTGTTGGTTTAGGTGGCCCAGATTCTGACTGCATTTACTTCAAAGTAAAATCAACACCACAGCTCCATACCTCACCAGAATGATTCTGGAAATGTTTAAACATTGATAAACGATGAAATTACCTTTTCCTCATTCTATTTGAAACAAGCAATTTTGCTATTCTTTTTTTTATAAATAAGGAAAAGTGACATGTTCTCAGATAACATTTTTCACCAGAAACTTCATGTCTTGAGAGGGTGACCTTGTGTCACTGCCATTACCAACGCGAAGACATTAATAGAGAATTTTTATCTTACATCAAAAAAAGCAAACCTAAATGGGCTCCAGGATTGACATCCTCTGGAGCAAGATGTTTCCTCGGGGAAATAATGATTGGAGGAGGCTACTGGCCTGGGGCAAAGCTTCCAGCATTCAGATTACCCAACAAGTCATTGGCTTTGAGGAAAAGCCTTTCACTTTGATCAGTATTTGTCAATTCTAACTCTGCATATTCCCTTTAGGTCTTCAGTATAATTTTTTCTTGACAGGGGGTATTTCCTAGCATTCTATCTGTCAGTTTGGAGGAAATATGCAGTTCTGAGGTTTGTGATACTTCACCCTAGGCTGTGCTATTAATTACATGTTTTTTAAAGTTTATTATTGTTCCTTGTCCTAATTGTTGGTGTTACTCATATTTTGATCTGCATTAATGTCCCAAATCTGAATTGAGCTATCTGTTGCTTTTTGCTAGGCATTTTACAAAGATAATAGAAAAAACCCTGAAATTTCTTCTCTTCTTACAGCTGACACAGGAAACATTCACCCTCCAGACAGTACTTGTAAATATGACTAAATTTAAAGCACATGCTTAAGGTCTGCTGAGAACATGGATAGGCTATCTACTAAAGGCAATTTCCTATTCTGAAGATTGGCCTTAGATGGCTAAATAAATGTCAATTATCTGTGGAATGTTATTGAAAGACACTTGACTGGGAAATTATGAATATTTATTTAAAAGCTTTTGAGAGTCAGTCGGTGACTCCATTTTCTATTTCACTACATATTCTTTTTGTAAAAGTCATTGAATATATTTTCAATTATGACAAAGTTCTTGCAAGCAATTTTTTTCCTAAGCAAAATTAAAAACAAGCAAACAAAACCTAAGATAAAGTATTAAATAAAAGACTACTTAATATTATCTTTAACATATATTCTTGCATACCTGAACATCTCTAATTTTATTTTTTTGTATTCATTTCTCACTTTTGCATACAGTGAGCAGAAGGATCTTCTTTTAAACTATCTTACAGTATATTAAGAATATTATTTTCATTAACTGACAGGATTCTGGCCTATGTTAGCAAGAAAATGAGAAAAAGCATACAATCGAAGACCGTCCTTTTGCAATAAATGCAGAGGTAACATCTAATTGTTAAGGTTGCCTGTCAGAATCCGTACATATAATATAGCTGTCCAGCCATGAATATGTTCATTCCGTATATAATGAGCCTTGTGTAGCAGAACTTTGCACCTTTAAATTCCAATTCTCTTCACCTCAGTTGCATTGCTGCAATGCAGACTAACTCTTCTGACAATCATGCTCAATATGCTCCATGCAAATAAAACCTGGGAATATTTTGATTTTGGGTCAGGATGACAAAATCCCATCCATGGGAAAAGAAAACAAGGAGCAAAATTTTATAAGTAGAATTATTTTTTTTTTGTCATTGAATTTCTTAGCAAAACTCTTACTGGATGCAGCAAGGTAAGGATTTTATCCCATGTTTTCCTGTCAGTGTTGATTATATAGTCTGGCTGCTGCTGAAAATATTAGATACATTGAAATGTACCTTGGTTTCACAGTCCCAAATAATCCTACTGCATTACTTCAGGCTGCAGTTCTTCAGCTTGATTGGTCACCAAATAAGGTGTTCTCAATCTGTAAAAGGCTAACACAAAAATTCCAGCATCGTCACGGTATAATCATAGAACAGTCAAAACCCATAGTTTTCTCATTTATTAAACTTATATATAAAGTTTAGGTTTCTATATTTCTGTGAATGTGGTGTTTTGAGCATAAAAAAGCTTATCATTTTCCCAAGAATTTGATTAAAACTACACAGACAAACAACTGTGTTGACTAACAGGTACAGTATTGCATCAAAGTGACTGTTGAAGGGGCCTTCGAAATGAAATATATTCTCAGACATGCTATAGCATTCATTTTTTAGAAAAAGATAAGAATTTACTGATGAGGTAGAAGGGAAAAGGTGAGCCCAAATAACAAAGTTCCAATTCATCAGAAAGAATTTTTTTACTGGAGGATTTATGAGAGCCAGGCTAATCTGAGCTTTTTCTTCACATTTTGAGAGATGAAATACATATTGCTCTTTCAAAGATTAATAATTGCTACTGAAATTCTCACTTCTGGACTGCTGAACTCTGTGACTATAAACAGAGCCTCAGTGCTTACATTCAGTTTCTCTTTAAATGATAAATTTCAGCTAAAATTATAAAAAAAAAAAAACCAAAACAAACCACCTTCTAAGTCTGTTCTGTCAAATATTTGTCTTTTCTAAGAAAAAGAAAAAGATACATTTCATTTCAACATATTAACCCACAATTTTGTGAAAGGATAAGAAGTAATGACATTTTTTTCAGTGTAGAAATAAATAGGACTGCTGGCTCCTTAACAATTCAATTCAGTCAAGGTACAAGAGTAGACACTTTGACAGCAATGAAGATGCTGACTTCCCTAAGGTCCTTCTGATCTTCTCTGCCCTCTAAAAATGCTGCATACGAAAACCGACCTTCAATCAATCGATGAGCAGATTGATTTGTTCCCACTCCTCCCTATATGTGAAATGATCTTTCCAGAGAGTGGCAATTCAATAAGTGGATTAATTTCATCATTATCTCCTCGAAGAAGGGTGGCAAAATACCACTGCTGTAAGGAGGAAACAAAACACGTGAAGAAATAGAACTAGGACTATACTGTAAGAAGTACAAATGACCAACAATTTTAGCAGTGCCAATGCACCCTTTGCAAAGCTGAAGTCTAACTCGTTCTTTGAAAGCCCAGTTCAATAGTTACTGAAATTAAATGTTTGAGAAATGCAGAAGAAAAAAAGGCCTAAGTGTGTCTCATTTTCCCATTCAGTTTGTGCATAGCTGTACTTCCATAGAAATGCATGGAATTGCACTGTATGATGAAGCTGCGATGAAGAATAACACCTATCCCACTTTTTTTTTTTAATTTGAAATAAATCTTGAATGTTTCCTTTATGTGTCATTTCTAACTTCCAAATTGTTATCCCTCTGAGGTGAGCCTTGCTGCTTGTGCAAGGAATGCCTGTGCTGGCTTGCATTACACGAGGGCAGCTTCCTCCCTGCTGTTAGCATGCGCACAACCACCCCGCCTTTTAGAAACTTCTCTAATCATGATTCAAAGTGGAATGACTTTGTGAAGTCACTTCACTGCCTGTGTCTGCAGAGGGGAGAGGGAGGTGGATCTGTTCCCTCTCACAGGATGTTCAGTTGCAAGCAGATGGGACAAGATAACCAGCAAGGGTTTATAGAAATCAGTGTTCTGTTTCTCACCTATTAGATAATGAATAGGAACAGGAAAGTAGAAGGGAAGGAAAGATAGAGTGAACTAGAAATTGGGAAGATGCCCAGTGTCCTTTTCGGAGTTCTTTCTGACATACACATAGCATGTTTGGTCCTAAAATCATAGCCTAACTCTACATTTAAAAAAAAGAAGAAATAAAATATTCAGTTACAAATTGGTTACTTTTTGCTGTACGGTTTTTAATCTAAAAATATCATACCCTGCAGCAAATGCTTTTCCTTAAAAAAGGGACAAAGTTCATAATAAAACTGTAATGAATTACATTTAACTTCTCGTTCTCTAATGGATTATTTGAGTATACAATCAACTAAAGGAACTCACAGGTTCTTCTGCTATACTGGATTATAGTATAACATAATAAATGCTTTAATTACAAAGTCAGTGAGCATGGTACTTATGGTAAGAGGAAGCCTTGGAACAATCTCTGGCTCTTTTAATCCTCACTATATGCAGAATGTGATACTTAAGGATAGCAATGAAGTTTCCAACCTCTATTTCTTAAATATTCTATTTATCTAATTACTTGCCTTGTCAGATATAATACTTAGGCTTCAATTTTTTGGGGAAGTGTTGGTGAAAGGATGAGTCAGTGCCCTTGATGCTCTTTGTCACCAATTACCTCTGTTGCTTCATCTTCTGTGTCGTCCCAGTACCTGCTCATCAGCGCAGTGTTGAGTTGAACCCTACTGAGAGCCAGCCAACCCCCAATACTCCATGCTGTTGCTGAAGCAGGGATGGGTGTGAAATATTCCTTCTGTTAAATGAAAAGGGTATTGTGGAGTGAGAAAGCTACAAACCATCTATTGCCCAGGGAGAGATGGTTGAGCAATAACTCTGCTGGTACCTTATGGTTGTGCCTCTCTACCTTCAAACTGTAAATATGTGTTCCCATGGATCCTCTTTTGCCATCTCAGACATTTCTCATGTCATGTTGTGAAGTGATTCAGGAACCTAAAGTGACAGAAAATTAAAGCAGAAAAACAAAGAGTTTTCTTGTAGTTTGATTCCATGAACAATCTTACTGTGTGGCAGAATGAGTAATGGTGTTGGACTAAAGGAGAGGTAAGGACAAGAAGTTCAAAGGAGGGATTAAGATGAGTAGGATGTTCCATTGATGAGAGCTAATTGTTCCATTGGCTTAGCTGCATTGTCCAGACACACTTTTACAGTTCTTTTCCTGGGAGTGAGAATCCCAGAATCAGGTGATTACTTGGTCAGCTGAGCATGATCTGAACTACGAAACTGAAAAGAAAGGCAGAAGAGAGTTTGAAGGTGCAGCTGTACATGCAGTACTATAGAGAGACAGATATCCTCCTGAGCCACTGGTATGGTAGGAGAGGCAGAGTTGGAAGTCATGAGCAAGACAAAATCTGAAAATAAGCCCTAAAATGGAGCTTTTTATTTTTTTCCCCGCTGTGTTTGGAGAAATAGAAGCTGGTGGGCTTCCCTCATAATAAACATCCTTCTCTCAAGTAATATCTTGTATCATTCATCTCCTCTAATGTAAGCAATCCCAAGGTCTGGATAACTGCTCAGATTTAAGTGTTTATGAGAATATTGTCATAATCTGGAAAAATTAGCCTGACTGGTCATCTACTTTCTTGGTGTTGTTACACGATAGAAAAAGGTTTCTTTTAGAGACAGTATGTCTGAAGCAGGGAAAGCTTGCTGCAGAACTGTAGTGCAAGTCAGCAGTAAGCACTTACTGTTACCAAGGGAGACCTTATCATTATAGCAATTATAAATCATGTTAAACAAAAGCGGCAGTAATTATGGTTTTATTTGTGGGAATCAAGACATACAGTTATGAAGAAAAATGAGAGAGAAGGATTGGGTGGTTCATAATGGATGACACCTAATTCATAATATATGTCTAAAAAAAATGGTTGCTATACCTCACTGTCACCCCAGCCATCATGTACCAAGTCAGAACTAAAGATACAGGTAAACATAACATCTGCCCAGCTGTGCACAGCTGTAAAGAGCTATCAAAACCCAGCTGCAGCTTAGTGGTTCTCTCCAAAATCTTTCAGGAAGCAACCACTAAAGCCTGTATTGACATCTCTTTTGACAACTGCCTAATCTCTTACAAGTTGTTGGTAAATGCTGTTTTATATCATCTTGTCACAGATTGACAGGGGGGTGAAACAAGGATACTTTTCAAAGTCTAGTTCAGGTATAGTTTATCCCCTGATCTCCTATGCAGATTTGTTCCTCTCACTTAGATCATGAAAAAACCATCAATGAAGAAACCTCACCGATGCTTCAAATCCAGAAATTTAATCTTGTCTAAATAAATCTAACTTACAATGTTTTCACTTAATTCTTGACACTTAGACACCAACGTGAATTTTAATGGTCATTGAGATACTGACTCAATGTTCCAGACCTGAAGAGCGGTTTTGTATGCCAGAAAATGTCTGTCTTTTCTTCATAGTGCCAATCTAATATCACCTCTCCTTAAAAAAAAAAATCTCATTTTGTTACATGTATATAGGGTAGTCAAATACTTAAAAGGATAAAAAAAAATCTAGTTTAGGATATGCCTTGTGAGATTTGTCAGAAAACGTTGTTTTTTTCTCAGCTGTCCTGCCTTGCTAATTTCTCATCTCAATATCATTCCCCACCACAGGAATGAAATACAGGATTACTTGTCATGTTCCTGTCTGTGCTGATTCTAACATGCACTAAAACGTCAAAATCCTGCTAGGTTTTTTCTTCTCCAAGTCCAAATACAAAACCAAACAAACAAAAAAATTCAGACCCGAAAACCTTCTATGGTATAGTTATAAAGACTGATCTACAAAGTGACTAAACATTCTGAGGTAAAAAAATATGCTCATGATATTAGCTAATAATGTAATAGCTCTGACACATCACACACAAGGCACCAGAAACTGATGGTAGAAAGGGTCCCTTTTCTGTATCTCATCCCATCACTGACCAAATGGTAGTGCTAGTGATGCTCATGATTTTCCCACCTTTTAGAGCAGAGCATCAGCACAGACAAGATATTGATACCATTATTGTTGAAGGTCCAGAACTCCTGATTTTTTCACATTGGCAGAGCTTTGTATCAACAACAAACAATGGCAGAACTGCAGACGTATATGTAACCCTGGAGACTACCTGGAGCCAGCAGCTCATTTGCTTGTATGGGTACTCTTCATTTTAACACAATAATCAGATTCAGCTCTAATTCAGACATGCTGACAGACATGGGAGTGGCTGGAGTCAGAAAAAGAAACGTGTCCTCTACACCCTTGTAGTTAATCCAGTCAGTGTTTGGATTTTTAAGAGCTTTAAAACTAAGTTGTTAATAACCCTTCTGGCCTGAAAATGTCATTTAAAGTCTTGGAAGGAGAACAGAACAACTCCCCAAACCTCAAACATTATGAATCTGTTCCTTTAAAGTACTTCTTTTTTCTCATGTGTCTGTCAGTTTGTTTGTTTTTACAGTTTCTTAATGATACAGTACCCTGAAAAAGAACAGGATTGGTCAAGTTTTACTAAGTGAGACTATTAATAAAATCTCCTTATGGGAAGCAAAAATTTACATGAAGAAGCTGAACTCATTCAAGTAGGAAAATGGTACTGTCCTTTTAATTTTTTCTAGCATAGTTTTCCTCACTGGAGAAAGATCCAAACCAGAGCTCCAACCCTTGCTTTCTTCTGTCTGTGTGACCAATGGGTGTAAAACCGCATCACGACACAGACTTGAATGCTTTATGCAGAGAACTTTGTAAACGCAGTGAGTCATATTTACAGTTACTTAAAGCTGATCAGTGTCTTTGCAAACTTTGTTAGGAAATCTCTTATGCCCTTGTCTGAACAGAGTAAAAATAATATAAAAAGCAGGAGAAACCATATTGGTTTTTTTAAACACTGACTTGTATTTTAGCATTAAAAAACCCCAACCTTTAAGGAAAGGTATGAAGGCTAAAGAAAGAGTTCTGTTTAGCTGTCTGAAATGAGGTCAGTGTTTTGGGGTTTTTTTTGTAGTCATAAGCCAAAAAAAAAAGTTCTGAGTCTTAGGAAAAGACAATATAATTGGAAAAATGCTAGAGCAAATCGTTTTATTTAGTGATTGGTGTATCTACATCACACAAAAAAAATATTCCTGGAACCACTGTAATCACTAAATTCTCTGTCATAGAATCACAGTATGGTTTTGATTGGAAGGGACCTCACAGCCCATCTAGTTCCAATCCCCCTGCCATGGGCCGGGACACCCTCCACTAGCCCAGGTTGCCCGAAGCCCCATCCAACTTGGCCTGGAACACTGCCAGGGACGGGGCATCCACAACTTCTCTGGGCAGCCTGTTCCAGGGCCTCTCTGCCCTCATGGCAAATAATTTCTTCCTACTATCTTATCTAAGTCTACCCTCTTTCAGTTTAAAGCCATTACCCCATGTGCTATCATTACATGACCTGGTGACCAGTCCCTCTCTAGCTTTCCTGTAGGCCCCCTTTAGGTACTGGAAGGCTGCAATAAGGTCTCTCCGGGGCCTTCTCTCCTCCAGGCTGTCTTCATAGGAGAGGTGCTCCAGCCCTCTGATCATCTTTGTGGCCCCCTCCTCTGGACTCACTAAAGCAGGTCCATGTCTTTCTTGTACTGGGGACACAGTACTACAGGTGAGAGCTCATGAGAGTGGAATAAAGTGGGAGAATCATTTGCCTTAACCTGCTGGTCATGCTGCTTTTGATGTAGTCCGTGTTATGGTTGGTTTTCTGGGCTGCAAGCTCACTTGGCTGTTTCACGTTGAGCTTTTCATCAAACAATGCCCCCAAGTCCTTCTCCTGGGGGCTGCTCTCAATCCATTCTCCACCCAGCCTGTAGCTGTGCTTATGAGTGCTCTTTTCAGGACCTTGCACTTGTCCTTATTGAAGTTCATGTAGTTTACATGGGCCCAATTCTGAAGCCTGTCAAGTTCACTCTGGATGGCATCCCTTCCCACCAGTCTGCCAATCACACCACACTGCTTGGTGTTGGCAAACTTACTGAGGATGTGCTCAGTCCCACTCTCCAAGTTACCAACAAAGGCGTTAGTGCCAGTCCCAGTACTGAACCCCGAGGAACACCACTCAATCTTAAGTATCTAACACAAACATATACACTTTAACAGAATCACAGAATCACAAGGTTGGAAAAGACCTTTGAAGATCATCAAGTCCAACCATTCCCATCCTAAGCTAAACCATATCCCTAAGTACCTCATCTCCCCTTTTTTTGAACACATCCAGGGAAGGTGACTCAACCCCCTCCCTGGGCAGCCTGTTCCAGGCCCCCACAACTCTTTCAGTAAAAAATTTTTTTCTAATGTCTAATCTAACCCTGCCCTGGGGCAGCTTCTTGCCATTTCCCCTTGTCCCATCTCCTATCACCTGGCTGAAGAGACCATCACCCACCTCTCCACAACCTCCTTTCAGGTAGTTGTAGGTGGTGATAAGGTCTCCCCTCAGCCTCCTCTTCTCCTTCTGTAAGAGGAATTTGATCAAAAGCAGAGTACTCAAGAAAAATGTAAACCAATAACCTACTGAACATTTTTGAATTATTAACATGCTCAATTATTAAAAAAAACCCCAAAACTCTTGTGATTGAAGAGAGAAATGTGTTTCCAGGTATGACTAGAACCCCACCAATTAAACTGTTGCTATTACTCAAGAACAGCAAGTACCTGGGAAATCTCTTTGACTCTCACAACATTTCATATACCTTTCCTTTTTCTTTTGCAGACCACTAGCAATACAGTTGCACAGAAAGGTTTAACCTCTGTCAGGAGGACTTGTACCTGGTGTCTCCTTTCGCTCATGGAAGGAGCTGACTTAACGTTGCACAAGACAGAGCATGGGTTGGATGATGAGGCCTGTTTGTCTTTAAAAATTCTTTTCAGCATCCGAGTGAAATTATGACCCCATTGACTGGCTTCTGCGACTCCCTTGCCTACCCTCTTGTCTTGTTGCCTGATTACAAAATAAATTTTTCATTCTGAAAAATGCAGGGATGAATCCTGGCATCCCAAAACCTCAAGCTGACTCTCTTGGGATGGCACAAGTAGGACTTAGTTTTGGATCAGGTACCTGTTTCTTATTTCCCAATTTTTATAGTCATCATGTTCAGTTTAGAATTTTTGGAAGCTAATGTTTTAACTGTGTATTTTAGTATGCTTCCTAGTGCTGTGAAAGCTTAAAATGTAGCTGTCTGAAGCACAATATTTTGGTTAAAATCCAACAATTATGCAATTTTGAAGTTGGTGAGTCTGGGTAATTGAACAACAGCAAAGCAGAAAGTATGCAGCACAGAAAATTTTCTGATTCCAGCTTCATGAATGTTTTGTTTATTATGGTGAAGACCAAGGGAAAATTATATTTACAAATTAGCAAGCATAATTTAAAAATATTCATTTGACATCTGCTCTGCTAATGTTCCAAACACCGAGTCTCTAAAGTGTCCTGTGTGAATGCATTAAGCCATGTATTGGCCTTTCCTGGTTTCCATAACTTGAGCAATTTACCTTCTCAATTAGGCACTGGCAGATTGTTTCTACAAACTGAAATGCATTTTGACTAGTCGTGTCAGAATAAAATTTTGCAGGGAATTGCACATTTCAGCCTGTCAAGATGGATAGGATATTTTTGGGGAAACATTAGGGCAAAGGAAACAAAAAATAGTAGATAAATCACTGCACCTGAAATGCTTTTAAAATGCAGCAGTGCTTTGTAACAGTAGGATTAAATGCATCCAAACTTTAAGTGGGAAATCACCTTTAACTAATAGTAATAATATGGTATATTACGTGACATTGATTTCTCAATTATTTCTAAGTGCTGTACTAAGTGCCAGATCAAATTCTGATCTGGCTGTGTTTTTTGCATACTGCAGAGTTCAGGCATGATCAGGATCAAGACTATTAATTGGATGCAATAAAGAAATGACAATGCCATTTATGTATTTCATATACCTCTAATTTCAGATTTTGAATTCCTCCTTTCTCTTCCCTTCCTGGGATTCCAGTCATCTAACATTTTTGTTTAAGGCAAAGCCTCAACTATTACAGACTTAAGAAAAACACAAGATCGGTCACACCACGGTTGATTTGCATCAGTGTTCCTGTGCTAGCACACAGACAAAAGCACAGACTATGCATAAGATTTCACATGAACAAAAATGAGTGCTGTATTTAATAAATCAAAATATTAATCAATAGCAGAAAAATGTGATGAAGTTTTTATGAAATCATAGAGGCTATAGTCCATAGAAATGGAGACAAAATACGTCTAGTCAAATATTAATGAATTGAGAATTTCATATCATGTTTAGAAAGCAAAATAATTTTTCATGTAGATCTTTTCTCATATGGGTCTCATTCTATCAGGGACTAGGCAACAATGCTTTCCCCTGCACTATTGTACAATATAATTTTTCCCCTGAACTATTGTGTGATATATTTTGGAACTGAGATTTGCATTTCCAGGAGGTTAATAACTCTTCTATAAGGTTTTTCAGGGTGAAAGGTCTTACTGCTTTGGCATTCTTATTGATGCTGACAGGCAGCTAGAGAGATACCACATCAGTGTTTGGAAAAATAACTGGTTTATTATTATCATGGATTGCACTAAATCAAGCCCAGTGGTCAGTTAACTGGGTAGTGTGAATCTACTCTTCAGAGCTTCATAACAAGTATGCTTAATAAGAAATAAGTTCCTTTCTTAGCTAGAGCACTCCCCACTGAAAATAAAATGTGGTACCTCGATATAGACAGACAGGTTTCCAGCAGCTACTGCTTAGAAACATTTTGTGTGCATGTAGGCAGGAGACAGGGTAAAGCAGTTACTAAGAAAGCTTCACCATGGACAAACATCAGTCAAGAGTGAGTCCAGAGAGAGTGAATGCAGGTTGAAGCACATAGTGTGCTGGAAAATATTTTGATTCATATGATCTTCAGGTGAATTGGTTCTGTACATCTTTGTGCTTATTCTTGGGAGCCTGAATTCCTTGATAGCATTTTCACTTCTTACCTTATGTATTCAGAACTCAGTGACAGCAACATAGATTTATCAAGAAGCAGAATTCCAACTTTTCCAATGCACTTCTAGTCCTGAAGCTGAAAGCTACCATGCTGATGGAGAAGATAAGTGGAGAAATCAGGGTTTCATTATCTTATCTGGTAGTTCTTCATGAAATGTAACCTTGTCAAGTAATATGGAGTGAACCCTGGCCTGCATCAGCTAATATTGACTTCTGTATTTAGGGTTAGCAACAGTGCGTTCAGAGACTTATCATGTTCTGTAAATAGTGGCAAACACTCAGGCACCATTAGGGGCAGCATTAATTGTATCAAGTCTGGTGTACAGGTTATAAAATCTGACCCTCTATCAGATCCACAACCTCCAAGATCAATAAATAGGTTGAGAGGGTAAATTTGCAGGGAGAATCCTTTTGATAATCATATGTAAGGGGACAGAAACTGCCCAAACTCCTTAAAGGATCGATATCTGTCTGTCCCAAGATGAGACTTAGAGTGTTTTAAAATCTTTAGATAGAGCTTTACCTACAAACTACATTGACAGTGCTGAAGTATTTCTTTACACCAGCACAGCAGGCTTGAGAAATGATAATCTACTTAAGAAGTGTTATAAAAAATATTAATATCTATGAGCTTGGTATTTCACGTACATTTCTGGACAACACTAAATATGAAAGAACATGTAATTTTAAAATGGTCTATAAAATTTTTTACTGCAGTGATTTTGCTATGTTAATTCTCCTTTCCTCCTTAATGTCGTAGGCTTTAATATTCACGTAGGGTCTTTCTTCATATTTCATGAATACACTGTGTATTTGGACAATAAAAGCATTCTGTAGACTCAATTACAATAAACAAAACAGTATGTAAAAAAAATTCCAGACATGGCAAGTCATAACACAGCTGCTTTAATTTGGTTAGCCTGATTAACAAGGGTGTGCTTTGATGTGCTACAATGGTGAAGGGAGTCACCAGATTGGTACTGTGGGATAATCTGGCATCCACTACAATTTGACAAAACAGTGATTGTTGAAACTTCATACAAAGAACTCACAAAGTCTGTGTTCTTTTTTCTTTTTTTTCCTTTTTTTTTAATGAACACATTAATGGGAAAAACAGCCTAACAGTACTACAAAGTGAAATATAAAACACATGGCAGATGTGTAGATGGGAAAGACTTTACTTAGTGGGATGATCCTGAGTTGCTTTTAACAGCAAGAAAGGCACTGAGGACCTATGATGACAGCCCATGGGATTTCTCCAGCAGCAGAAGGTTAAATCCTACGCTCTGCTTAAAGTCCCAGAGCAGCAGCTACCTAGTCTGGCCCTCTAGCTTGTGTGTTTTATCTTCTGTTCCGAATCCCAGGATGCTCCTGGGCCTGTTAAGCACTTGCTACATTTTATCCTTGAGGCTACTGCCTGTGGAGAGCAGTTTGATAATCTAGATCAGCCTTCAAACTTGTTGAGTACTTTCAGGAAGTCTGGGATGAAAAGTTCTAGGAAGTTTTTCATTACTATTCCAATTTTGGTACATATTATTTGCATTTATATGAATACAAAAATCCTCCCAGGTACAGAACCTGCATGAAAATGAGTTGGTGCTAAAAGCACAGTTCTTCACAAATGTAACGCCAACAAAACTATATTCCCTTTTTTCATTGTAGGCTGCAGAGCTCTGCCCCCACCCAGAATACATGTCACTCTGGGCTTGCCAAAAGATGGCCCTGACAGAGCCATCATTTAACAGGCTTAAATTGGACAGTGTTATTCCAATATTTAATTCTTAATTGTTCCCAGAACAAGAGCACGAAATTCCTCTGTTCATTCTTTGAGCCTCTATACACTCTGATTTATAGAAACTAAAACCAGAAGACTGAATCGTACAAAGTTTTAAATTTTATTTCTAGAAAACAGAAATAGAAATGAAGAAGAGAGAAGAAGCTAGTGGAAATAAATTTTTAGGGTTAAAATTTGAGATGCTTTTTCTAAGATGTTATTCTGCTTAGATAAAGCCAAAAATACTCTGAGGCATGTAAAAATAATGACCTCAAATCCCTAAATTTCTTTTTGGTTGTAAGCCATTTTTCCTGTTTGGAAATGCATTTGTGCCAAATGTTTCAGAGAGCAGTTTATAGTCAGTGCTATAAACACCCTCGTATGCTATACATCTAGGGTGGCCTTTTAGCACAGAAAAAAGTGGAATAGCGCAAGAAGCATTGCAATTCAGTGATATAAGCCCAGACCTCTTTTATTTTACCCATGTGTCTCACATTCTCCCCTTTCCCCCCTTTCTGCTTTTGTTAAATCACTTCGGTTTACTATTGTAATCTCTGATACTGTTTGTGCACTGCAAAGGGATCTGTGTGTGCAAGACCAAAAACATACAGCCATGCCCTTGGCTCTGTGCATATACCTGTTGCTGAGATGTAATTATTTGGTGTACAGTACTTTTACCAGTTTTCTTTTTCATTGTCAGATGGGCCTTGTGTGCAGTAAAAAAAACCCACCAAACATTCATATGTTTACTCAGGAGAAAAGCAGAGCAAAGTGTTGATCTTGAGATCTCTGCCTCTTTGAAGGTGATACAATTGTTAAACAACACACAGACAGTCCTTCCATCGTAGAACTAGACTGTACTATCATCACAGCCAAAGCCTGAGATGAATTTTCAGTGGGCAGGCATGAATTACAGCTTCACCTCTGATCTTTATGTCTGACCAGCATCAAGGTACTAGTCTGTCTTTCTGCACTTTTATACAACTGGATCTTAAAACCTACTTTCAACCTGCAACCCTAAGTCTCATAGCAAGAATGTCAAGAGAAAGAAGTGCATTTATTTGTTTCTATGACTCTCCACAAGTGAGACCAGTTACCTGGTCTTTTTTAAATTTTTTTTTCCAACACAGGTGTAAAAGTTACTTTGCTCTCAATCCTTCCTTTAAAAAGAACCCCAAACCTTATGCTTATGACAGAATATTAAATCACTATGAAGCACAAACAGCATAAGTCTATAGTATGTACAAGGAAAAAGATGTGTAATCATCTTAGCTGAGGATGATACAAATCCTTAGAATTTAGCAATAGGAGATGATGGAAATATATGTAGTAGACATACATTTTATGCATCAAAGGGCACAGAATTAAATCATATGTGGCTACCACACTGGTAAGATCCATCTCTGAATATTTCTGGTTTGTTCTTATTGTAAAATCTTGATCTACTGCTGAGGTAACTGAGAACTCAGTATCATCCTGTAAAGCTGATAGAATACAGGCACAGGTAGCCTACAGGCTGAAGTGACAGTAGCTCCTACTTTAAACAGCAAAAGAGGAAGAGCAATAGCACTCTTTTCCCTCCAACCTCCAAGTGGGCACTGCAAGTTCTGGAAAAATGTATTTTACTATATGTCTATTATTTTATATATAAGAACTCACCTGAAAATTAAGTTGAAGCTACATTCAGTGGCAAAATGATAAATCAGATAATTCTAATCTCCATGCAGGTTTTCAGTTCTTTTTGCTCGTTTGTTTGTTCTTGTTCATTTTGTCTTTTGCCTGGACAAGAGATTATTGTAAAGCAAGGAATGCTATAAATCTTTTTCCAATGACAGAAAATTAAAGCACAGAGGAGCTGAATAACTTATGCTGTGAGTGTGGGCTTCACACTTCCTAATAACAATCACCTAAGTGTCCTCTATAGTCAATAGTCATCTTCAGAGGACAGTTCATTCTATTTTAGGAAGGGATGAATCAGCAGCTACAGGTACCTTCTTTTTTTCTATTGAGTACTGAGAGGTTTGGCAGCTAGCTTAGAGGAGACTATGCTTTTGGATAGTGAAAATGAGGTGATGAGAGATATGTTGTTAGTCTTTAACAAGGCTGGGAATAGAATCTAGGAATATTGGCAGTCCAGTGTCTATAAGAGCCACTGAACTATTCTTCCCATCTAAAACATGATACCTATTTTATTTTTCATGAGCTTCTTATATTCTAATTGATGATCTCTATTCTGGACATTTCAGAAAGCTAGTTTATATGATTTAGTAGTCGTAGTATTGAATTAACTGAGAAAAAATATATGAAGAAATAAGCCATTCATAATTTATGGATCAGTGCTATTCAGAAAAGTTCAGTTGTCCCTACTAAAAGTCAAGATGCTTCAGTTCTCTTTCTTATTAAAGCAACTAAGTGACTGACTGAGTAATAGCAGTTATGTAAACTAATCAAACCACAGTTTTTCACTTCTCAGAAAATTATTAGTTGCAAAGAATCTGAGTGTAATAACAATAATTATGTGAAGTCACCTGTCCTTTGCAAGCTTAGCTATATCTAACAATGCTCTAAGAAGCAAGAGGTAATTGTATGATTTTTGCAAAATTTCATGTTCAGCCCCCCAAATGTAACACCAATAGCTCCTACCTCATCAGTGATTTATTTAACTCAGTTTCAGTTTATGTACAGCTTATGTTCCAGTTTTTATTTTGATAAAGTATTCATTAAAACTCTAATATGTTTGAAGAGTTTGGGATTTTTTATACCTAGTTAGCTGGACCACCTTTCAGAGGCTAACTAGTTGCATATACATAAATACTTATTTTGACATTCCAAATTGGTTAGTATTTTGACTTTTTTGCTCATAGAAAAGCCGTGCTATTAGAATCTCTCTACAGAGAGACATTCATATGGTAGCTTTTCCCTGCTTTTTTACCTTCACTTTTCATGACTGATTCTTTCTGAGCATCAGTAAGTTAAACCCACCTAGGTTGAGCATGGTAGCAATTACGACATTCATCACATTTATTAGGGAAAAAACAGCTCAAAGATTGTTTCTTAGCATTTCCTAGAAGCTTATTTGTATATTGTGCACTTCAGTATTCAGCAAGTAGATATTCATACATGAATCAGTATCTCCCTTATGCCACCCATCCATGGCTTTTAACCAGATACATGTGAAAATATATTATTACTTGAGGTCTCCCAGCACACCATAGACCCATATTTACCTCTCATTTCTCCCTGTCTTCTTTCTTCTCCACTTCCTCAGTCAGGCAAATAAACAAGCCTTTTAAAATGCAAATATTGATATTTAAAATAATAGAGTCTTTTGTGTAAGAGAAACGTGAGGCTGAAAGAAAACTGCAATTCACAGCTTTGGAATCTCTCTCTGAGGAGTCTGTTGTTGATATAAACCAGGGCTGCATGGAGAAACAGTGATGGGAGCAGGAAAGCAGCAACGATGTTCCATTTATTTTCATCTATCACTTTCTGAAATGATGAAGATAAGTAACACCTAGGTTCAGCAGACTGCATCTATACTCAGTGACATTAAGCTCTGAGTATGGATGAGCATCATGTATCTGGAATTTTTATTTAGTGATTGAAGTGATTGTCTCAAGTCAGAGCTGCAAAGTACTTTGGCATCTTCTTGAGCAAGAATACCCTAGACATGTAAAACAGTTTAATTTGATGTCTGAACACTGAGCAGTGCTATAATGAGGTCACTTGTTTGAAAGTTGTACTTCATTTTGTCCAGCTTCCTTGACAAAATAGTTTTTGAGTGTTGTGACAGGACCTCAAGTCAGCAAGAGCTCTGAAGTGAAAGTTTTCCTTAGTATGAGCACACTAGAAACACTGGAGTTTAAATCTCTAAACTTAGCCTTTGATAGAACACGAAACAATGAACTAAAACACCGTGATTCTTGGAAAAAGATCTCACTTCTGGAGGTTGAGACAGGCATAAATACCGGATGTGAGAATCAATCTTTCCCATCCTGCCTCTGTCATTGCCTTTTGGACCCTTGCTTTTTCAGTATTGACCTTGCTTCAAATACCTGCAGTAACTTACTAGTTGTGAGAAATCCTGGGTCCTAAGGGAGACTCTCTTTTTATTTTATGTGCTTCCTGGCTTTAGGAAACTCCTAGTCCCATTGATCCTGCTAGGTATACTCCTCTTTACATTCCACCAGTCACCCACCACCAGCTCCCTTGGCCCTAAGGGCGGAGAGATCCTAGGGGAACCCTTACGCAATGTACAGAAGCCCAAGACAGGAGAAACGCTTCTCTGCAACCTTGCAAAAAACCTTGTTGCAACCACACAAGCTGAGAACAAAAGAGCAGGACAGACAATAGCCTTCAATTTTTAGTAATTTCTTTTTTAGGTCAAGTTCCAAAATTCACTCTTTTTGACAAGATGTTTTCATCTTGGTATGGATATTATGCACTGATACAGAGCAAACCTCAGAAACAAACAAGAATTCTTTGGTCAGGAAAAACTACTTTCATTATATCATCTGCAATTTTAATCTTTTCATGATGTTGAGGCTAGAGTGGCATAAGGGTCCTACATATTCTTTGACTTTATTATGATGGATGTGTTATTAAAACTTTGTAAATGACGTAAACTTCCCAATCACATAAAGAAGTAGAGCTTAGAAGGCTTGTTGCCAAAGATCTATATTGTGTCTAGACCAAACATAGTAATAAAAAAACCACAGAGAAGAAAAAATTAACCTGAGTGGAGTTCAATTTGCAGTAAACACAAATTAAATTGGGACAAATCACTACAGTTAAAAATATTGAAGGAAAGAGCATAAAGTGCAGTCTTCAATTACTTTTTTTGCTGTCTGCAGTTGAAGTTATTACAGCTGAAGTCCACTTTACAGTAGGAAAATGAACCACAGCTGGTGATGGCTTTGGTGTGAATAAATAAGGAATGCAAAAAGACTGAAATGGTAATGTGAGTTTATATTGCCTGCCAGAGGCAAGGAAGGAACTCCTTTGCTACCCATGATATGTAGCTCAGCTCTGGATTTGTTTTAAGGCACTAGAATCTGAACAGTTAGCGATAAGCTAAAATGAGAATCACTGATACTCTTTTCAGTATTATTATCTGCTGATTGCAATTTGGGAATTTGACTCAGGACTCGTCATGTAGAAATACAGGCAGTCTTTGTATTTTCTCCTCTTGGTGTGGTTATAGCTTTTGAATTTTGACTATAATTCTACATTTTGTTAAAGGAAGGGTGGAAGTATGTTCTGGGGTTATGGACAGGAGATACTTGTGGACCCCTCAAGATTGCTTTCTCTTTAGACTGCACTTGCCTCAATACTTTCATACTATCTGGCATTCTTACATACTTCTTGCTTATCATGTTCTCTAGTGATTGGCAATTTGTATAAAGAGCTGCCTGGCAGTCATCAGGCTTTGGGAGGGGTTAATTTCAAAGGGTTTCTGATCTTCAGTTGATCACTGTGCTCCCCAGACATGTCTAGGTGACTTCAATTGCAAATTGTATGAGAACTGTTCATTTAACAAGAATGCTGTTTCCCTATTTTAAATGCTAAGACTTGTAAGCATTTTCTTCAAGACTTGATAAATGCAATTCTCTGTCGTTTTCTGAGTCTGTCTCTACAGTATTTATGCTGTCTCTCAGGATGCACTATCACAATATTTGAGATATTATTCATTGAAATACAAATAGGATTTTTCAATAGCAGAAGAATCATATATATTTTAAAATATTCAGAACATGACTTGCTTTCATTTCATTTGGAATTGTGCATTTCAGGGACATGAAAAATCAGATGCTGACCTTAAGTGACTACAGACTTGAGCCTCATTGCTAAGTCTCTATAGACGTTTCCTTATTTTCAGTACCCAAGAAAGATATAAGTAAGCTTGCACGTGCACTTGTTTGCAGAGTAAGACTGAGTCATGTCAACAGAAGAGTTGCTTTACTGTTCCAGAGTTAGATAGCATGGCCACCTTCATGCTTTCCTGATGTAATGGTGCTGGAGCTAGGCTCTGTGATGGTGGCTGTGGAATCCAGCCTGTGGTGTGCACGTTTGGAATTTTCAGTGGGATGTGTATTTGTCTGGAAGTTTTCAAAGTATACCCAACAACTGTTTCTAACCCTAAACACCCCCCTTTTTTAGGCAACATTTTTGTTCTCATGTTTTACTGCATTTATTAGCATTTTATTGCTGTTATTTAAAGGCATTTGTTGATAGGTAAACTTCTTCATTTGCTGATTTTGATTATCCAATAAAACTGCCATTGAACCTCAGTTTGGTCTAATCACTGATTTATGCAACCAATTGATACAAAGTTTAT
Source organism: Zapornia atra (assembly GCA_013400835.1). NCBI lineage: Eukaryota > Metazoa > Chordata > Aves > Gruiformes > Rallidae > Zapornia > Zapornia atra. Next base: position 60,510 of record VZTU01009670.1, read on the forward strand.
TGTTGTAGCATGCACTTAATGGGACAGAGTGAAGACATGTGAAACTAATGTGCATAAGAAGATTATGTGCTTGAGCATTATGCACTCGGAGTGACTAGAGTCCCTGCTATATTCACCACAGGTAGCAATGAACTTCATCACTTAGAAAAAGGTATGTCCTTCAAGTATGGAGATAGGCAAAGGGGTCTTTTCCAAATGGCTTTCTTGCTTTCTTGACTGCCTTCCTACAGCTGATTCACTGCAGAGGACAGAGGAAATGACCTTCTTCTCAGTAAATAATAGTATGAGAAATTTGTACTTAGAAAGAGCACATCTAAGTGCCTGATAAGAACACTTTCCTTTGGGGCAGTATTTAGACAGACACCTATACCCCATCCCCCACCAACTGGATATAAATGAGAGTGATCATTTGAATACATAGGCAGAACTGCCTCTGCCCACCAAATAATTTGAATATGTGTCAGTCAGAGCGATACTGAAATCATCCATCAAAGGAGTGCAGCATGCAGTCCTCACTATGCCAGCTTGAACCTGCCAGTCATGATTTCTCACCTCCTTCGGGAAAGTGCTGGGACTTTCACTGACTTTGATTTTTCTGAGCCAAATTGTCATCTGGTAGAAATCAGAATAGCTTCATTGAAGTCACTGGCACAATGCCAAGTTACTTCATCTGAAAATCTTCCTGTAGCCCAGACTGTTCAAATGCTAGGACTGTAACTGTCCTTCACCCACGATGGTGAGAAGAACTGGAAGAAAAGTCTGCTGAATGCTCTGTCCTTTTAAACTCCAACTAGGACCAGCCACTAGCTACTCCTTGTAGATGAAGGCTGGAAATATGAAAAGCTTCTTGAAATGAATTAGCCAATGTCAGGTTCATTTAGTTAAATTTTGGTAGTGCTGATGCAAAGTTATTTGAGATGCTCCTGCTTTGTGGGTTTTCTAATGATCTCAGAGAGCTAAAAGATATAAACATTCTCTTACAACTCATAGCTCCCTATCTTCTTTTTAACCCCAACTTTCTCATCTCTCTCTAATTCTTTCTTCCTCAGCTGTCAAGTATTGGAAGCCAAGTAAAGATTCTCAGCCACTTTTTACAGATATTATATACATATTAGCTATATATTTAATACTTTTATATTTATTTATAAATTTGATTATATATTTGACAAGCATATTATATACTCATTTTTCAGTAACTGGCAGTGTGCAAACAGCATGAATGAGTATCTTCTCACTATGATTATGAGTTGGAAAGATGGCCCTTGCTGTATTAGGCGAGTGTCATGAGATCCCCTGGAAATGAGCTCCGGAAGACAGACACAGCTATTTTTACATTACATTTCACAGCATGAGACAGTTTTAATCTCTCTATCTGAAATATCCAAATGACCCTGGGCTGCTCATTTGAGATTAAAGCAGTAATGATCCCTTTTCCATGCAGCAGTGACATTCCATCTTTCATCACAGTGTGCATCACAGCCATAAAGGGGACACGATAAATAGTTAAGGAAATTTGTAAAAAGAAACTGGAATTGCAAAATAAACACAGTTAGTGAAGTGTGATTAGTGTTGACATGAAAGCTCTCATCAACTGCAAGACTAGGTATAGAGAACCGGATTTCATTTGTGGTGTCACCTGCCAACGACCCTTGATTCCAGCTGGAGACATGGTGTACAGAATTCAGCATGTGCTCAGTAGTCAAACTGCTGGCACCACGTTGTCAAAAATACCATCTGAAACCTGACAAGTGAGAACATAAGGAGATGCATGCTTGTGTGAATTATACTGAAGCTCCTTGAGGTATCACCTGAAAGGTGTGGAAACATCTACCATTACTCATATGTAGACCAATACAGTTTCACCTTCCTGTACTGGAGCCGAGTCTCACCTGGACACTCATGACTGTAGTATAACTGCAGCTGATGGTTAGTTTCAAATGTACCTTGTCTCCTGTGTGCCTGTCAGCTCACCTGACATCTAGGTACATATCTGTCTGTCTGTGGACACTTTGGGACATACTAAACCACTAGCCATGGTTGGGCACGGAGTAGGCGCCAAAGAAACAAACTCTAGTTTGATATAATAAGAATAATTTAATTAAAAAGATAATTGTAATTTTCCAGTAAAGAATAAAATACCCACTTGTTTTCAGGACTTTCTGATACACAATTTCACCTGATAATAATAATAAATAAAAAGAAAAAGCATGAATATTTTAAGAGAAGAGTCATTCTTCAGGTGAAAGGACTGCTCAGCCATGTATCTGCTGCTTGTATCAGCTGTGCCCCTGCCTGCCTGTTGGTGCAAAAGGAAAGAAGGCATATTGTTCATATTCTGGGAGCAAAAGCAGAGATTACTGAAATGCAGCAGAATGCAAACGCTGAACTTTGCAAATATTCACATACATGAAAAGTAGCTTATAAGGGAAATTATTCACCATGGTTTCTAAAGAATGAACAAATACAAGAATTTACACAATTAAAAGAAGCTGAATTAAATGAATAAATTATTGAATTTGAGTTCTTACTTCAATATAGTTTGCTACAGTCTCATTTTTCCCTTGTGCTGTGGATGTTTTAGAAGTCCTTCTGGAATCTGCTGTAGAGAGTATAGAGTATCCAGAACTGGTATGAGTCCAAAGGATTTCTGTGAGGTTAGGTTGTCACTGTCTGCTGACAGACCAATCTGTCTAAGCCTATTACCAAAGTGATATGATTAAAATTAAATTATCAGATATTACCTTCATCTTTAAGGTTTCCTCTCTCTGCAAGGCTCTATGTTTTCTCTAGGAGACTATGTCAGCTATAAATGAAGAAACCTGCATCTTCTGTTATATTTGACAGTGGTCAGTGCAATGCTTTTAGCTGACCTACAACAAATTATGCATCATCTGAAATAATCATTTCCCCTCCGTCCAATCCCTAATAGAGCTAAAATCTTAGGTCCTCACCTGGGAGTAAACAACTTGAAGTTATCTCAGAATTACTCTGGGACAGAAGTGTGCTGTCATCAGCAGGGAATGGCCTTTCACTGAGGGGTAATACTCCATAAATCACCTTCCATTACAGCAAGATAAGAGGGTGCTCTTCAGCAATAAGAATAACAAGCTTCTGAGTACAGTAACTGCAAAGTAATTTCAGGTAGCTTTGCTTGTACACTTTGTGCTGTGGTTTTATAACATGGGAAGGATCAACAGCTGAAAAAAATCACACCATCCAAACATTTAGCAATCCTGATTCTTGATTTTAAGCTGTTATTGGGGGTTGGACCTGATGATCTCTTGAGGTCCTTTCCAACCCCTACAATTCTGTGATTCTGTGATTCTATTTTTGCATGTTTCAAAGGGAAATTAATACTTGCTTGCAGAAGGAGCTGAGATGAGATCTGATTTGCTTATTACAGGTGTGTGCCTAGGATGTCATACCTGGTTCTGAGGGATGTTGTAGACTGGCCATGCAGAAGGTGTGTGTGCATTCTAGTAACAGCTGTACAAAGTTTTCCTGTTTCTTTTACATTACTGAAACTTAGCTACCTCTAAAGCAATTTATAACAGCATAACTGTGCACAACACTTTATAACAGAATGAAAAATAGCAATTTAAACCGTATGAGTAATTTGGAAAAAGAAGACATTGTAACTGCCCTAGTTGGGCATTTACTGAGAGCTAGAATTAGTGTCCTTGTTCTTCTCAAAAGTGTTATCGACATTTAGTTGACCAAAAGTTATTTGAGCCACTAATACTTATTTGAATAATATTTTCCAGGAGCACAGTGTATGGAGATGCTATTATGTTGGAGGGAAGAATACTACTTTGAAATAGCCAACATCACTATGATCAGGTTTTTTTATTTAAAAAAAAAAAAGAAAGGTAAAACTAATGCTTTCTTTTCTTATATTAGCTCTGTGAATTTATAAGATTTCAGATGCAGGAAGCCAGGTAGCTGAGATAGTTGACAATTGCTCTGCTGCCAGCACTTCGTTATAGAATTCTGTAGATCAGTTCATTGCCAGTCGCTTGTTTCAGTGGCACAATGTTTTTAGTGCTCAGCAAGAAAATTATCCAGGATGGTTTTAGGTAATGCGTATCTTTAGTAAACTACAGAGACTACTCCTTGCCTTACTCTAGTCTTCTGGCTGGTGTGCCCTGTTCTGCCCAGCCCCTTATTTTGCATCCCATGCTTTTTGACTGTTCACTGCCTTGCTATTTTTGTCACTGCCAGGTCCCAACCTTTTGCTTGCAGATTCTTATTCCAGCTTCTTATCTGTCTTTGGGTTTGTTTGGGGTTTGTTGTTGTGTGTTTTGTTTTCCTGAGCTCAGCCCCTTTTCTCTCACAAAACCCTTCCTTTTACCCTACTGTGAGCTGAGAATGATAGAAATTTCTTGCACATTATGTGTGGGTGCAGGAGGGGAAATAACTAGATGCCTGGCCTGCACAGTAGCACAAAGTGCATTCAAGTTCTTCCAAGTGTACATTTTCAGTGTGGTGAGGGAAGGCTGTCTATTTACAGAAGAGATTACGTCTAAACTGTTCTCTGCACACATGGCTCTGCTCTGCCCACCTGTCCCTCAGTGCCTTTCCTCAGCACACTTAAAATATTTTAGCAACCAGCAAGAACATCAGACATGTTCATGACATGACACCCAGGACACAGTATTAAAGGAGCTGTGAAATAAAGGGTTAGAAAAGGCTAACCATATTTTTCCTGCTGCTGAATCTTGTAAATCTGATCTTTTCTTGTGTCTAGGAGAACACACTCTTAAAGGGTGTGATTTCTGTCGCTCCATGGTAAATCAACCCCTTCACCATCCAACTAACCCAAACTCTATAAGCCAACTGTTCAAAATTAGTAAATACAGGCATTATTTTATTTCAGAATTCCAGACTTTTTGAAAAAAATGCATTTGTTTGAATAATAAGTAAAACATTTTCCTATAGGTTTTCCTCTCTCATCTGCAACTAGTTCTTCACAGAACCTTTTCTCTGATGTAGAAGCATGATGTTTGCACACACAGTACAAGATGATTGGGTGCAAGAATGTCCTAGTACAATGTGTTATTTGATGTTATTGGGTGCTAATACAAACAAACAGGGAAGCATAGTAAGTTTTGTACTTTTCTGCAGTGTTCCTTCAATGGCCTTGGGAGGTGCTTTGTGGAACATATGATTCTATAAAGAATTTATCCTGAAGAACTCATCCCCATTGGAGTAAAAATCAAAACCCAACAGATTTTAAAGCTACTTCAAAGGTAGTATTATTGATATGCTACAACCCTGCAGTGACATAAAAAAGAGACCTAGAAGCACCCCTCGTATTTGCCTTAAGGCTCTAGTTTGATACGATTTCTCCAAGGTAGCTCCCTTCTCTTGGGAATTAATTGCAACCTGTTGATCACAGATTCTGCAACCTACCACAGGCAGTGTCTCAATTCTTCTCTGACAACCATCTCTTTTGAACATATTTGCATCTTTTGGCTAACTGCTCCTTAGCTTTGTTACCAGGATAGTCAAATAAGGTTATATTCAATTCAGTGTTTTCCAACTTTTCACATGGCTATTTTTCTCTTTCTGTCTTCTTCTTTGTTATGAAAATATTTAAAAGACCCCAATCTTTTTCTAAAGCAGGAGAGAAATAAATCTAAGTGTTCCTTTGTTTTGTTTTTTTTTAATTTTATTTGGTTATTAGTTGTTGTTGGGTTTTTTTAATTGACTTTGTGTTTAGGCTACAAGAACCTCTAGGTGGCCTAAGAATGATTGTCTTTCAAGGGTGTTGTGCACAGGATCTGCTCAAAAGTATTAATGTCATTTCTTTCTAGTTCTAAGGGGCCTGGGAGCATTGAGGATAAGTCTTCAATGTACTAAGCAAGCACAGACTACAAAGTTCACCAATAGTGGTTTTGCACTGTTGGAATAGATACCTGGTTTAAATAAATGATAAAAGATTAATATGATGCTTATAGTTTAAAAAAAAATTAACATGCAAGAGCATGAATACCCTAGAAACTTCTATTTTTTGTTTATTTGAACTTGCAATTGATCACTAGATAGAAAGATGGTACTAAAGTCTGTTTCTTTTTTCAGTCTACTGCAATTTCTGTTAAAATAAGAATGCATGTGAAATACATAACCCAAGTTTTAATTGTAAGCCTTTGTATGACATGTAGTGTACTAACTTATTTCCAAGCTTATGTTTATATTCTGCAAATGATAATGCTAGGCAAAAACTTGCATTGTTGTTTTAAAAGCCCTGGCTTGGGCTTTTTGAATTATTCTTCTGAGTATATTAGAAAAAAAAATATGTAATAACCTTCACTGTCTTCATGGTTGTAAAATAACTGGATTTATATCACAGGATGCACTGTTTTACTTTGGTAATAGCTTCAGTGACTTCTGGAAAAATATTATCGTGTTTCACTTGAATGGACATATTTCTGGATGCAGCACACAAGAACTGAGATATACTTTGCTGATATTTAAAAGGAAAAAAGGCTTTTAGTATAAGAAAGACAAGTAATAAGTCTGCTTTGTTCTTAGACACAGTGACAATAAATATCACAGACTGAATGATAAACATGACCATGATCTGAACACAAGCAATCTGATACGTCCCATAATCATTTAGGGCCAAATTGAAGAATATAGAAATGTTTGTGTGATATTAAAAGGTGCTTTCCATTTCAGTTTATATAAAGAGACTTTTAAAATGAAACTAAAAATCTTGAGATCTACAAATCATTGAAAGAAATGCTGAGTTTCTAAGGTCACCTATTTCATCTTCTTATATCTTGCAGGGTCAAATTGTACCTCAGCAGACTGACTGATACCTTTTGGGTAGCACATTGGTACAGGAGAAAAGATGGAGCCTGAGAAAGCTAAGAAGTAGAAACTACAAGTTCCCACATTTCTGATAAGTGTTGGGACATCTGTACTAAGAAATCCTTCTCTAAACATCTTCCCATTCTTTGCTTTGTCTTGCTGACCTGCCCCACACTGCCCCTCTTCTCATCTCGTCTCTTGTAATAGCTAGCCAATAAAACCTTAAATTTAGTGAAAGAGAACATCTTAATTGAAAAAATAATTTGAATTAATGGAAAACCCCCAACTAATTCTACTATTTTGCTTTTTAAATTACTTCACACTGCTTTAGAGAGCCATTAAGAGCTTCATGTGCTCATTCCATTGTAAGATCTGGGCCATATGTGGCAACCTTTACCAGGTGGAGACTGTCTTTACCATCTGATGTTTAATCTGCTTGAGGCAGATCAGTGAACTTGTAAGATGAGTGTTTTACCCACCAAAGCATCTGATCTTCCAGGTTAGAATCTTATGCTTTGATATTCAGACACACTGTATACAAAATAAAGGTGATTTATCTTGCTTTGAAACAAAATCTTTTCTGAAGTGGAATATGTCATACAGAAAAAAGGGCTCATCAACTTACATAACAGTTAAGAAAGCATGAAGCATCCTCATGACTTGATCTTTTAGTGTGAAATCAAGAGAGTTTAAACTGTTAAAATTTTTTCTTCTATGTATTACCTAGACCTGCACTTCTGTTTTCCAGTGAATGCTCCTGAGTTGTTTTGGTTTTTGATTACTTAAAAACTTTTTCATGAGTTTCTTCATTAAACTTAGCAAAAGATTGGTTGGTCTCAACTTGCTGAGAAAAGAGAATGAGGTATCTTTTACTTTAACAAGGCAGTAGTGAAGTGTAAAGACAATGGAAGATGTTTCTGCTGCAGAAATTCTTTTAGTGTGAGGGACAGATTCTGAGGTGTCTGTGATTAATAGACATAATTAGTTTACAAAGGCTGGGAAACAAGGTTATCTGATTTTGTGATTTACTCTACACCATCGCTGGCCAGAATCAATAACATAATGATCAGCTTTTGCCTCAGTGTGGGTTTGGAGAAGAGGGGCAGAGAAGAAGATATTTATAGCTTTTCCTTTTGGTCACCATCCATGTGATAACTGAGAACTGCTAATGTTGGCCTTAGATGCTGTGGAGTGTCTTACTCACAGTACCTATGGCTCATTGATTTTTGAAAAGTAGCTGAAAGTCCATCTTCCAAGGCGTACTTTATCACCTGCAGTAAGATGATGTATCGCTATTGGCCTTGAGGGCCAGTTCTGTGACATGTACAGAAGATATTTAAGCACAAACCAGGACCATGTGTCTGCTTCTTCAGGAGCCTTTGCACAATACCGGTACAGCTTTAAAACAGCTGTTGAAGTAGAAGTCTATACTATCCATGACAGCACAGACTTGGAACATCTACCCTGAGCTTCTGAGCCAGCTATTGCTGAATCATATATTAGAATCATAGAACATCCTGAGTTGGAAGGGACCCATAAGGATCATCAAGTCCAACTCCTGGCTCCACACAGGGCCAGCCAAGTCAAAGTATGTGAGTGAGTGCATTGTCCAGACACTTCTTGAACTCATTCAAGCTCGGTGCTGTGAATCCTTCCATAGGGAGCCTGTTCCAGTGCCTGACCAGCCTCTCAGCAAAGAATCTCTCCCTAATATCCAGCCTAAACCTTCTGCTGCAGCTTTGTACCATTCCCTCAGGTTCTCTCACTGGTCACCAAAGAGAGGAGATTGGCACCTGCCCCTTCGCTCCCCCTCGTCAGGAAGCCATAGGCTGCAATGAGGTCTCCCCTCAGTCTCCCGCTCTCCAGACTTACAAACCAAGGGACCTCAGTCTCTCTTAAGACTCCCCCCCCAGACCCTTCACCATCCTCGTTGCCCTCCTCTGGACACTCTCCAATATTTTTATGTCTTTCTTGTGCTGTGGAGCCCAAAACTGCACACAGTACTCGAGGTGAGGCCACACCAACACAGAGTAAAGCAGGAAAATCACCTCCCTGGTGCTATGGAAACATAAAGCCTAGGATTATCATGGTAAGAACTGGGTACAGGAGAAACAGATATAGTAAAATAAATTTATGCATGTATAGTTCAAGCCACTGTTTGAGAAATTACTATCTCAGCAAATGAAGATTAGAAGATTAGAAAAGATCTTCTGGATCACTAAATTGATCCTTTCATGTCCTGGGAACCCTGTCATGTTTGATGGTTGATGAAGTTGACCTGAATGTAGTTTCATTTGTGTTTTCACTAAGTTTTATTTGCATTGGATTCGAAGGGAAAGTCAGCAATCATTACGGATCCTGAATTTTGGCATATTTGATACAGAACTGACATTTGATGTGACTACATAGGAGATGGACATTTTCTATTGAAAAGGAGACACTAAAGCTTCACAAGAGAATTCTCAAACAAAGTAAAACCTCTACAACTTGGAGAGTGCCAAGATCTGAGGACTGTCTTTGAGCCAGTTGGTAAAGTTCTCACACCAAATTCCAACCATTCAAAAAATGTTCATGCTACATGGTATCTGCTACCTACCCCCTTTCACATGGCATCCATCATCCTTCTCTGCAAAATCATGAGACCAGTATTTGGGGAGGAGGGGGTTTAACATTCCTATCCAGCTGAGGCCTTGGCTTTGAGTATGTCTGGGATGTTTCAATTCTTAAAAGAGGTGTTTTTTTCTAAACAATGAGATGTGTGTGGGAGACATTTATCATGCATTTCATACTGTGCACAGTGCTGCCAGGTAACCATGCAAGTTCAGAGGGTACCGGAAGCCTTCTAGCTGAGTCCATGGGATTAGGCAGTCATGGTCAGCCATAAGACCTTATTTAGAGACACCTCAAATTTCTTTACATTACATCACTATGTGAAATGCTGGCTGGTGTGTTTCAAAATCTTACCCAGAGTCAGATAAGAGTCAAAGAACCTTTAGAGAGGAGGCTTTGCAAGCCAAAAGTCTTCAAGGATAGGACCTCTGTCAGCAAGGGTGAATGTGTCCACAATAAACTGCTTGCTCAAAGTAAGGCAAAGGTTAAACACACATCATAAAGATCTGTATTGTCCACTAATAAAGCACTCTGTGCATGCAGCTGTCATGTGAAGCTTTTTTTAACAATCTTGAAGGCTGTTTAAAGTATTTTGTAGAACAATTCTTGCAGTGGTGAGAAATTTCCCCTGAATTATTCACTTGACAGCTGGAGATGCAGCTGTTAAAAACAGCTCTTTAGGAAGAAAAGAAATTAAAATGGATAGGGAGAAAATTAATAATAAACCAAGGAAATGGGGAATATGAAAAGAGTTTGTTTGAGTGAAAGAAGCGTGCGCAGCGGAAATGTGCTAAGGAATATGCCCAGGAAAAGTCACATTTTTCAGCATTTTCTCCTCATTTTTTTTCCTTCTGTAACTTGTACACATTCAGGGGAGGGGAAGCAAAAAGCAATTTATGCAGCTCGATATCAGATTCTGCTCTCCTGACGAGGTCCATCACCCTCAGAAGCTGTGAGTGTTTGGGAAGGTGGTGATGTTTGCAAATCAGCTAGCAACAGAAACAACACTGAGCAATCTGACTTCTTTTTAATCAGAAAGGAAACAAAATACCAGACTCCATTTAGGATGGTTTCATGTGGTGTTTTTTAAAGTACTGCATTGCATTAACAAAATGCTACCTGGTTATTATTTATATTTCAGATTATGCCACTCGTTCATAGGCTGTGTTATTGACATTATGGTAATACTTTCAGCAATCAGTCAAGCATTGGCACTCTGTCGTGTCAGGAATTGTACTGTTAAGCAACAAACTCTCTTTTCCAGAAAACTGGCTATGAGGCAGAATGTGGTAGGTGTATCAAACAGGCCAATGGATAAAAAAGATGACTGGTAAAAAAAGCCAGTGACAAAAGATACAGAATTAATTAGGAAAGCAAAGCTCCAGCAAGGTAGCACAACAAAAGGCTTGGTAAATCTCATACCATGATTCATATTCATAGGGAGCTGCAGCAAGCAAGTGAAGGGCATTACTTGGGACACATCTTACATATTAAAATGTAGAGCTTGGATCTCAGAAAGAAAATGCGAACTCACAAATTGTTTAAGTTCTTAAGTATAAAAATCCCACATGTAGGTGTTTAAAGAATTGTGTGTTCAAAGCATATTGCTGCTGGGACAGGTATGGGAAGGTAAGAAGTCTTTAGGTAAGAGATCTGTAGCTTTCTTGTGATTCTGTTGAGTTCAGACAATTTTAAATGATACTTAAACTTTTAGAAGTGTTTGGAGAGAGAGAGGTCATTATGTCCCTGTCAAAACATACTTGAGGTATTTTACTTGGAGTTTAGCTTTAGTTTTCCACTTTATTACAAAAATTACTCTGCTATGTTAACAGTGTTGTGTTTTAGCCCCAGACAGCATCTAAGCACCACATATGCTGAGCATGACGTCATATGGTGTGCAATTGGTCAGTTAGGGTCAGCTGTCCTGGCTGTTTCCCTCCTAACTTCTGTGCACCCCCAGTCTACGCACTGGTGGGGTGGAGTGAGAGGCAGAAAAGCCCCTGGCTCTGTGTGAGGGATAACACATCCCTGTGTTACCAGCACTGTTTTCAACACAAATCCAAATCACAGCCCCATACCAGCTACTGTGAAGAAATCTAACTTTATACCAGCCAAAAACAGAGCACAGAGGTGCACTGGCACGTGTCTGGTATAACAAAAAAAGAACTGAGCTTGATTGTATGCAACCACGAAGGTTACCTGCACTCTAGCTTGTGATACGAGCTGTTTGCACGGTACCCCTGCAGAGGTTTCTTTCCTCAGCACATAGATGTGATGTATTTTCTGCAAAAAATACCTATTTAGCAACTGAAAAATCCTCACAAGTCCTTAATTATCTACCCTGGATCTGTGGGCTACCACACCACTCTTTAGGGAAAAACAGCGACGTATACATGCGGCAGCAGCACACACAGGCAGTGACCCTGTGATTTAGAGCAGCCTTGCGCTAACCACTGCAACTGGGGCTGGATTAAAAGAGGAATTGAGGAGGCAGCCAAAAGCCTGGCTTTTGCACCAGGGAAACCAGCTAAACCCCCTGCATGTTATTATAATGCCCTGGATATTTTCACTGAATATCAAGGTACTGCTCAGGGAAAAGGTGCCCAGTGGCAGTCATCACCTTTCTGCTGTAGACAAAAGAGCTCCGTCTCACTCCAGGTTTACAGTGATACTGCTCTCTGCCACCTGTCTCTTCTCTATCAGCCTTTGTGGAAACTCTTGTGCAGAGAGATGATACTGTTTCTGCAGCCAAATAATTGTTCGTAACAGACAGACTTATGGGGAAAATTTGATACCCAGGCTCCACTGGTGAAACCTAGTCCTTTGATCTTATAGCTTTGATTGATTCTATGGTTTGCATTGCAAGGGCCAAGAAATCACACCATGTCGGGAAGACTGAGAAGACTGTTGGCAAAAATTGTGTGTTAGACTTCTACCTTCCCAAATAAGGGAATAACAGGGCCTGATCAGTCTGGGGTTTCTTTTGCATTTCAGGTTCAACAAGAGAGCTTCAGCAGAGAGCCCTGTATACTCCATTTGCTGAGGCTTTGGGTAGGATCCAGCTTTGCCCTTCCTAGACTGTCTGTGTCTGTGAATTTTGATTGCGTTTTCCTATTAGAGTGCAAGGTCTAATTGTTACTTGGAGGAATATCGAGTCATTATTATATGGTTCATTTAGTCAATATGCCTCTAGTCATAAATCTACTGCCTTTGCCTTTATGTCTTTAATCCTTACTTGTTGCTGCAATTTAATCTCATCTTTTCTCAAACCAACTGCTTATTCCTTAAAACAGTTGACCCCTTGATTCATTTACATCCACGATGTCCCCAGGGATTGCACGGTATTTACTTATCTGGCTGCTAGGTAGAAAGACCCATGGTGTTCCTTGAACATATGATTCTGTTCCCACTGAGGTGATCAGCCAAGATCTCATTAGCTTTAGTGATGTAGCATGGTACCCTAAAGACATCACTTAAGTTTTCAAACCAACAGTGAATGATCATCAATCCAAACAATCCAGATCTGATCAATCTGAAGGTGTTGCATAGAACTGCTTTGGAAAGGGAAGCAAATGATATATCTATGCTCCAGTAAGAAGGCTTCTCCAAGCATGGGCTATATTACATAGATTTTTGAAACTTAGCCTTGTTCTTGTGAAGTTAGCTTGGAATTCAGTATAGAACTTCCCTGAAGAGGAAGGAAATCCATTTTCTTTTAAAGATTTTTCTCTCTTTTTCAAAAAAAATCCCTTTCCTTGTGAGCTAAATTATTCTTTGCTAAAGTTTCAGCAAGGGCTTTGACATAATAAAATCTATTTTCTTGAACGTCAGCTATCTTTGAAAAACAATCACAGTCTAATTCTAAAGGTGAATGAGTAGAGGGAAATTTGTAAAATATCCAATTGACTGGGAATAATAGCTTCCACTCCTGGCAAATATTTAGTCGAGAGACTCCTATTCTGACCTCTGAAATTGGAGGATCCCTTCTAGTTTCCTAAGGTTTTAGTTTCATTACAAAGCATTTTACAAGAAATAGAGACAAATAGAAGCAGTGGCTTGGGAAATACACGGAGAGCATAGTTTGATATACAGTGATGTCAGTGATGGTTGATGCAATGCTAAAGTCAAACTGGGGCCAAAAGCTCAGACAAGGAGCAGATTGAGGCTATGCTGAAAAAACAGAAGAGAGGATTCTGGGAAACAACACAATGGAAGTGCCTGTCATCTCACTCCCTGCCCCTCTTCAAAGGAGGTGTAGGGTGAATCTATCCCAGATGTGTAGAGCAGACTAAGTACTCTACTAGAATGCTGAAGAAGGGTGTCTCTCAGGAGAGGAACAAACAGTTCCCAAATATTCCACACCCTCTCTTTCAGTTTATCCCAGGCCAGCTCCTCATTTTGAACAGATTAGCACCCAAGCCTCTTTTTCCTGTCTGGCACTTTGGTGCTTGTTAAGACCGATCCCTCTGTCTCACTTGCAGTTGGGCCAGCTGTAGACTGTGACCTTCTGGTTCTGCACAGGTTGCTGCAGTTGGAAACAGCTCATGCTTTGGCATCAGTTCTTCTTGCTCCCTTCTGGTTTGCTCAGAGGCCGAGGAGTCTGGCAAATCTTCATATATCACACCTCCAACTGCAGAAACTGTAACAGATGCAAGTTTTACTTTCTCTGCTACTCTCAGCTGCTGAATTGAGTTTAATCAGGGTTCTGTGGAAGTTGGAAGACATTTTTTTTCCTTGTGTTTTGTGTGCATCTTGCTTTGCTGCTGAGACTCACAAGGCAGAGGGTATCAGCCACAGAAAGGAAAAAGGCATAGCCTGTCACTTTTCAGGGACAGCAGCAGGGCTATGAACTCAAATTTGCTTCAAGGTGTAGATGAATTCATAACCTAACCTTAGGATCAGCTGAGTTGACCTGGAACAGTTTTGCTTGTTTGACCAGATATTTTAATTGTGATTCTCTTTACTGCACCTTCTTAATAATGGGGAAGTGTAGAATACTTTTTCATTCTATTTCTGTTTTTTATTGTCTAGAAATTGTATGATTATCGTTACATTTGAATTTCATATGTTAACTATATATGCCTGGCATCAGGTGATGTGCTGGATAGTTACTGCAAGTGAGGATCTGTTGACTTTCTTCTGAAAGAAGAAGTGTTAAGTCTAATGGCTTGGATCAGTTTCAACTTGGAAAGCTGATCTGTAAAATTCCTTCAAGATGGCCATAATATTATTTATCTTCCTGTCTGAATCTATAGTTAAGTTGTCTGTTGTTAAAAAGCCGCCTCTGCTCCAGCTCAGATATAACTATGTTTCAGCAACAGATAAAACAATTTCCAGCTAATGTCTGTAAATCTTACGGTGCTTATCTTGCAAGTAAGTAAATATGAGGTGCTATTATCCTTCACCCTTGTCTGAACCTTCACAGCAGCAGGGGCACAGGCAGCGATTGAAGGGCTCGGCAGGTGCTGCTATAGAACATCTGGTGAGCTGTGTTGAGACAGGCTTCCAAGTGGTGCTCTCTGGTGGAACTCTTAGAGTTACTTGCTCTGTCAGAGTTACTGTTAGAGTTAATTTTTATATGCATAAATAATGAAGAGAAGTTATCTCAGCAGGAAAGCAATGCATGCACAAAGACAAATACAATGATACCAGCTGCTGAGCCCATCTTAAGATCTGCTCCTAAAACCAGTCTCTCCTTTTCATGATATATCCTGCAAACTGGATTACTTTGAATACTCGGTGTACTTTCAGATGGACTAGAGAACCTAACTGCCCAAAGAGGAAGATGGATATTGATAAATCTTCTCAGAAACTGAAGGAAAGGCAGAAGTAGAGAATTTCAGAAACAGGAGAAGAAAAGGAAAATAAAGACTAAAAAAAGGAGAAGAATCATGTTGGTTTCTGATCTCAGAAACAAATGCAGGCACTGAATCTGATACTTCTAAGCTAGTTTCCATGTAGGAATGCAGTTTCAAACCTGAAAATATTATTGGGTGCCATGTGAAACCTGTCTCAAATGGTTAATACCCTGATACAAAAGGCTTCGTATGGAGGAATCTTGACCAAAACTAATCACATACCAAAACCGTGTAAATGATCAGCTTGAAAAAGGCTTTTGTCCCTGAAAACTTTCCTGACTGCCTTTTTCCACCTTTCTCACAGTTTTATGGGATGCTCTGTTCCATTTCCAAGGCAGTTGCATCCCAGTTGCAGTTGTGGTGATAGCACACTGATGGATGGCAAGCACCGAAAGATTGTCCTTCGTAGTTTCCCAACTGGTGTAAATCATCACAGTGCCAGTTAGATCAACAGAACTGTATTGATTTCCACTGGCTGCTGTTTTAAATAGCTTGTGAAGTTCTTTGAGAGGAAAGGCATTGGGAAAGAAATTAAAAAGTTATCGAATAGTAGCATCATCATTTTCCCAAATCTTAAAACTCCCAGTGGAAAAGCTGTATGGGAGGCTAAGACCAAACAAAAGCATTAGAAAGCTTTTTCTGTGAAGATGTTATGCCTGTTAGAATAACTTAATTAACTGTTTAGAGACATTAAAAAGCCTACACAAGAGTGTAATGAAAACTGCTCCATGAGACATTCTGGAGTTGGATCAGAATTCCAAAAATCTAATATGGCTCCTGTCTGTGCTGCAAAATGCAATTTATTTAAGCAATTAGTGGTAAGGGATACTACAAATTAGATCAGCCTGACAGAAACAGAAAGTTAATGCTTCTCCTCCAGAGCTACTTCCCACTTGTGTTTTCAGAGTAGTCTTTGAAGGAAGGCATGCTTGCAATAAAAAGGTTACAACACACCAGGAAGAATTCAGTTATTGCACCACAAAGCTGTTTGTATTCAGGCTTTCTGGATTGTCACAATGAACGAAATAACTTTCAAGATTTTTTAAGCCCTATATCCCTGGAGTTTACTCAATTATATATTTTTAATTTTTTTTTTTTTAATAGGAGCTGACAGCTAGCACTGCTAGGAAAACACAACTTTTATAACAGTAAAAAGAACTAGATTGAAAATCTATACAAGCTGCCTTTGCTTTCACCATGGCATTTGAATCCTTACCTATATTTAGGGTACTGACAAGCCCTTTTTCCCCTCTAAACTCATCTCCGTTATTGTTTAATCTGGATTCATTCTTGAGGTTTCCAGGTATGCGTGTGCCCCTTGAGCTACCCAACACTGCAGATCCATAAACAGGTGGAGCTGATAAGCCCTGATATTGCTGTCCCACCCTTTACTTGAATATGATACTCCACCTTACTTTCTCAATGTTCCCCTCTGCGCACTTGAGATTCCATTTTGGCATTAGCATTTGTGGTTGTGAAGTGAACTAGAGGAGGATGTTCTTGAGGACATTTCCTCAGTCCAGCCCATACACTGCTATATACACTTCTGCACTAACACAATGGAGGGAGGAGATATGGGAAATGAGCAATTGGAAAAAGGCAGCCAAGAAGACCCTTCACTTGCAGCAACAGCAATGGCTCATATCAGCTCAAGCTGCTCCTGGAACTGCACTCTAAATTCATTTCAGTAAGTCACAATAAGTGTAGTTATAAGGCACAGCCTAATGAACCACTGGCTCTTCTGGGGAGAGATCCTACTCCACCCTGATATTTCACCCTTCTCTGCTTTCCAGGCACAGCCATGCCTGCTTTGAGCTAGCTTTGGTGCTTGCCAGACTCAAGAGTGTGCTCATTCAAATTCCTAAACTAGCAGTCACCTGCACTGGCAAGGGAAAATAAATAGATTTCGGTAGGTTACGGAGTTGAATTGGCTCAGAAAAGGAACTGACAAGCGCCAGAACTGGTATAAAGGAGAGGGTAGGATCATGTACCCAAGAGAAGGAACAAGTCCTCCCCTTTTAACAGTAGTAAGCTGCTACATTGGCTCAGAAATAATGGGCACAAATAAACTATTATATTAAACATTCCCAGGAACATTCCCAGACAATTAGGCCAACTGGCACACAATGGCCCATTGACCATGCTAACAAATTCTCATAAACTGCAAAACAGGCTGGCTGCGTGCAAGCTGCCTATTGGGAAACGTCCCTGGAATGATCTGTCCTTGGGAGAGAGGTAGTCATGACCTGCCAAAATTATAGCAGGCAATGTTTTAATAGTTTTCTAGTATGGATGGTTGAGTTCCAGTGCCTGGGAATGTTCCCAGATACATACAGACATGTAGCCAACATGTCTATATGCTGTAGGAACCCGGATCCCTAAACACTAGAGATTTACTCAATAGCTTGATGCTCCCAAATCTTGGTGATACATATACACTCTGGGGGTTCTGGAGTTGCTTGGATTTGAACCCATGCATAAGAGGAACACTGGTATCCTCGCAGTTTTGGTGGTTCTTATTCTGGTTTTCTTATGGATTTTTCTCATGTTATGTATTCACGTCCTTAAGCTTGTCTGTCTAGCTTGAGAAAAATA
Source organism: Zapornia atra (assembly GCA_013400835.1). Taxonomy (NCBI): domain Eukaryota; kingdom Metazoa; phylum Chordata; class Aves; order Gruiformes; family Rallidae; genus Zapornia; species Zapornia atra. The sequence goes on from VZTU01009670.1 coordinate 78,389, forward strand.
TTCCAAATACTGAAAGAAACCTCTCTCTGACCAGCTGAGTGTTAATATTCTCTTTTGTATTCTTTTTCTACATAGTCTAGGCAATTGTCTGATTTCTGATCATCCTTTTTCTGGAGTCTTTAAATATTCTAATTGGCTAAATGTGGAGCTGGAGAGGGCCAGCAGGCAACAACATCAGCTGCCACAAATGATCTGGGGTCTTCCAACTTTTTGAAGCATCATTGAGCCACATATAACTTAGCTACATGTGAGTGCACTAGGCGTGCATTAAGCAATTTTCCTGCTGATGCTCCTGAATGATATAACTCACTGTGTCCTATAGGACACAGCATTATACACAGACTGCTTTCAGAAGACCTTCTATGTGTCTTTGCAATTCATGCCTCCACTCCACTTTCAAGACCCCAAATCTCATCACCTTCAGGTGAAGACATTTTTCAGATGTTTTCAAATGAGAAAGAAATTTATTAGAGAATAGTCCTATCAGTATGAGAAGGAAAGGCTGCCCTTTGCTTTAGGATGTCTTCCTCTATCCGATGTCTTTATATGTTTATCTAAATAAATAAATCTTCAAGAGCAGGAAAGGTGCATCGTAGCAATCCCTGATTAAGCATCTTTTCTTCATCACCTATGTTTTCCTTTTGTTACAAGCAAGTTTGCATAGGATGTAAGCTGTCCTAAACTGTTGTAAACTGGACAACATGGTAGCTTCCACCAATTTTTATGCAAAACCCTAACTTGTGTGCTGATAGAGTTGGAAAGGTCAGCCATAGAAAAACAAGGAACAAGTGGACAGCAAGGGAGATGCTGTTATTCACTGAACATGTGTATATCTGCTGTATCTGCCTTGTGTGAGAAGGACAAAGGATAACTGTCTATTATTGCTTCCCCTGACTAGGGACTCACTGAGTTGCCAGTGCTCATCATTTCAGCACCAGTCTTGCACAGGAGTCTTGCCAGGAGCAGAAGGCACCTCTGTCTCTTTATCACTGTGTTTTTCACAGATGTCTTTATTTATGAGGAGCTTTGTATAAAAATTAAGAAAATTTTGATTTTTAGATTTGATTAATGGGAAAATCATGTAGGTAAGAAGAGAGGGATACTTGTGATGAAAACCTATTTCCTAAATGAGACAAACCTAAGATGGTTTACAAATGTACATGTTCAGATTTCACAGGGCCAAGAGGGTATTTAGCTTTATGTTGTAGTTTCAAATAAATTTGTCATATATTTTTCATTTGACACAGGATCTCAGCTAAGACATCCTAATGTCAAAAGCAGTCCCTTCTTCACCCTCAAAAGACAGGTCATTAAGATATAATGCTACTATTTCATTTTTCACTGAAAGTTTGTATTCTTTATGACAGTTTCATTTCCCTTTTTAAACATAGCTTTTGCTGAATTCCATTCTCTGTATAAATTATTACCTTTGTACTTTGTGTGATACTGTATCTCAATGCTTTGCTGAAGTGGGGCTGTCGGTATGATCTGGTTGGTAGCAATCATATCTTTCTGCTCTGACTTATGTTTATCCAAAATAATGGTCAGCACCAAACTACCACGATAAAAACCCTTGGTGATAGATAGTTCATACATTTCATGATGTTGCAGGGATGTGGGACATGCAGAACAGAAACAACATTTTGCATGCTCTGAAGGTAAAAGGCCATTTGATGGCCATAGGAAAACAGGAATGGCAAGCCCCCAGATTGCACATACCACTGACTGGTGCAGATATTCAGAAGAATGCGCAGTGCAATGCAACCAGTTAGTCCCCAGAATCTATTTAATGTGATCACAGAACCTTCTGTATAGTACAGTCAGCTGTCTGTGAGACAGAAAGGATTTCTGGAAACATAGTGAACCAGACACGGCTTCTCTACTCCTCACCTTGCTGCTTGGTTCCTGCAGTATGTACAGTAATGTATCAATTACACCAAAAATGTAATCAGGCAGCTGTAAGGGGAGCTGTATTGTCCATCCAGAAAGCCTACAATAGTAATTTCTCAGTCACAATGTTAGTCTTGTCTCCAGGAATGGATGAATTTAGAACATTATCTTTTAGATGATACACAAAACTAGTTTTGGCTCTGATTTTCTAAGATCATTTGACCTCATGTGCCAGGCTAAATTCCTACTAGGATTGCCAAAAGCCTGTCTTTCAGATTCTCTGTGCATCTGGTGAGAGCTATGGCGCTTTATTTATTTTTTTTTTCCTTTCTCTGAAATTTTTGTGTGGTGCTCCAGGGAGCTGACAGAGAACTGCTGTGTTTCTCAGTCAAAATGGCTGGATTCCAAGCTTGAGAGAAGCAACTTACATGAACTGATCCATCATTTACCCACAGGCCTCATTTTTTTTTTTTTTGCTTGTTCATTTTTTTTAATACAAATGGAACATTTATATAGGCATTAAAATATGACCATTATAATATACTTCCACAGAACATGCCATTTCAGGTCATTATTTAAAGCCATTCTCCACATTGATTCTTGAAACCTTTTATGTCAGTTAAAACACAGCAGTAGTAGAAAGAAACCTCTAAAGTAGCCCTGCTGTGACTTTTTCATACCCTATTGGCTGGACAATATAATCCACACTTTCACCTACTGTCATGCAGGTTTTCAGATAATAGTTGACACAGTGGCTCTGAGGTACCTCACAGTTCTACCTTTTTCTTCAGGGGACTCTCAGCTTCCTGTGGATTGGCCCATACGACTCTTTCTACAGTGTATTCTCCTTCCAGATGACCCTTGCCACAGCTAGCAGAGTTCTCCCCACACCTTTCCAAAAGGTTTTTGAAGCAGATTAAAAGCACAGTATTGAACAGTTCTATAAATATGAAGCTAACTTTGTGGCCAGAATAGAAACTCTTGGATGCTGTGGAGAAAGACTTTGAAATCCTTTTAATGTCTCCATAATTGAATAAACAGCTTGTAGGGGTTGTCTGTATTCTCTAGGAATGACTATCTATCTTGGTAAGGCATCACCTGTATTTGAGCTGTCAAACGCTCTTAGTCACGCTAGGCTTTATTTGGCTGACTGAGTGGTACTGAGCTATTCAACCTCCTCCTCTAAGCTTTCTCTTCTCCCAGCTGAACAGTCCCTCCTATCCTGGCCTTTCCTCACAGGAGAGATGCTCCAGTCCCTTCTTCATCATTGCTGTGCCCTTTTTCTGAACTGTCTCCAGTATGTATGTCCACGTCTCATGTGTACTAGGAAGCCCAGAACAGGGCTCCAGTACTTCACACCTAAGCCTAGGGGAAGAAAGATCAACTCCCTTGACTTTCAGGTAACATTCCTTGTAATACAGCCTAGGATACCATTATCCTTCTTGGCAGAAAGAGTATACAGCTGGCTCAGGTTCACCATGGTGTCCACTACAACCCCCAGGTCCTATTTCACAAAGCTTAGTAATTAAGTGCTAAGTGATATTACTTTACCAAACATTCATCAGAAATAAGGGTCTGTGTTAATAAATATATGGAGACACAACTCAGAAATTAATTAAGAATTACTGCAGTCAGGCACAGGTGTACTGGTGCAGGGAGCATTGGCTATGAGTTAGGTCCCCTTCCTAGCCTTTATGTCATAATCCTTTCTTCATTGCCCAATGTGGTCTTGGTTCTGCAGTTGTGGAAGCAGGCTTCACTTCCCTCACAGTAATGAAGTTGTGTCCCTGAAAACAGGTTTAATGTTTTCACTGAAATTCAACAAAACTTGCTTAGGACACCAAGGTCAGGAAGACAGGATTTGTCTGTTGTTCACATAAATTTTAATATGCTCCTTTTACTGGGAAAAAAAATGAACAAGTGGTAACTAACACTAAGTGAAAATCCTGGTGTAGGGAGGGTTATTGTAAGCTTGACCCAGCTGTCTTCTGAAGTGCTCATCACTGAAAAAGTGGTGCCAAAGTGCTAGTACTGATGCAAGAGTAGTACTAAAATGATCAGTTGTGGATGACATCACATTACATTTTCTTCTTCTTTTTTCATCAGCAAAGCTGGTTTGAGAAGTTTTGTCCTGTCCCTTCTGCCAGGAGCCCTGTGCTCAGTTTGCTGCCCTGTCAGCTAGACCAGCATTTGCAAAGTGGGCTATAAAGTGGTTAAATGGAATGTTCTCCTGCCTGACCCTTTTAAGTTATTTTATTTCATAATAACAAATGAATTAAGAAGTTTTGGATGATAGTACCACTGTTTTTTAGAAAATGTAGTTTGTGTAAGGATTCTTGCTAGTGTTGGTCCTTTAGCTTTTGCCAAGATTATGGAACCTGTTGTAAAGTAGGCTCAAGACTGTGGTGATCACGCTGTTCTCTGATGGGAAAGTGGAGGTACAGAGCAGCAGGTGAAATGTTGATCTGTAGCATGGCTTGGGATGCTGCCTTCTTCAGTAGTTGTCCCTTCAGAACAGTGGCTGCTTTCACAACTGTAACGACATGCCAATTGCAATGAACTTAGTCTGGTGACCTCTGACTTTGTGGCTCACTTCCACACATCAATATTTTCATGACACTCTGGCCAATGTAATGTCAAACAGTAGTTTCTGTAGATCCCTGGTTTCTACAGTTCAGTGATTTCTTAAATCCTTAGGTTAACAAAATGTAATTGGAGTAGGACTCTGGGCCATCTCTGTAAGGCAACAGAGAGACAGAAAGCATCTGTAATGAACAGCAAAGTGGTTTCTTTGCTGTTGACTCTAGACACAGACAAACCCATGCTGTGTCTCTGGCTTTCACAGAATCAGCCTGAGTATTTACACAGCCTATGATACTGAGTTCCCCACAGTGTCCTCTCAAACTACACAGCCAAAGAAGGAAACAACTGACATTGAACACTTTAGTCAACATCTCAGCTTGCCATGTTTGTCTTCCTACTCTTTTTTTCCATCATGCAGAATCTTTCTTTCTGTTTGCCTTCTCAGACTTAGGTGCAGACCACAGGAACAAACACAGCTCAAGGCAGAATTTGAAACACTTGCATGCTCTTTTTAGGTATTCTGACAAGTGAGTTTGTGAGGTGGGATGTATAGTTCTTTTTCCAAGTGGAAAAACTGAAAATAAATCATGAAAAGTAAATGATGAGTTTGTGAACATGAACCTCAATCCTGTAAACCTGATTTTAAGACTTTTATGCCATTATAATGAGGAAGCAGAAGCAGACAATAATCTGTAGGCTCAGACAAAACTAGCCAACGCTTCTAGAGCTTTGTAAACTTAAGTACTTAAAAATAAAATGAAGGCCAAGAATTAGTTCTGAAGTCTGCAATGAATAATCCTACACAATAGATACACATGAAAAAAATCATCAAGTGTTCCTGGGAATACTGGGGTAGAAAAAAAGACCCATGCTTGTCAAATAAATTGCTATTAAGAACACCCTTCTCATTTCACCTTCCTCAGCATAATGGTCTACTCTAGCTCTTCTCCTTGATAAGCGTCCCTCATGCACCTTTCCAGAAAGTCCTTCCTCAGCAGGAAATGCAGCAAAACCTCTGCACCAGCACTGCAAGTAGTGTTTTTAAGAAAAGGGGTAAAAAATAGCTTGTCCAGTTGAAGACATCTGGGGAATATAGGTAGTCTGGCTGCAGTTTTCCAGCCTGGAAAGTTGCCAGGATGCTGGTACTTTCATCTCTCTTCTGGCAACATGACAAATGAAGGTGGCCAAGAGCAGAGAAGAAATAAAGCAAAGAAAGATACAGGATATTGTGGTCTCATCCAATACACAGCAAAGCAGTTGCAAATTGACACGATCCCACTGTTTTGTTGTGTTTTATTTCAGCTGTAGGTGAATTAGAACATTAAGAGATTAATATTGTCTTTTTGTCTATGTGTATTTTAACTAGCTGAGAGCATCCATGAGGAGTTAAATAGGCAGAGAGAGGTCTGCATGTTGGGCAGAGCCTTCTGGCCTGTCTGAAATCATCTAACAGTTCAGGTGGAAAGGTTAAAATAAGTAGCTCATTGCATTGTTGTTCTGGAAAGTCTTTTCTGTGGACAATACCAAAAAAAGAGAAGGATGCTGATTAAACAGCAAGCTGGCAGTGGAGGGAAAACAGTGTTAGGTCTTGACCACCTGGCTATAGAAGGAGTCTCAAGGCATAATGCCCTGCTTGTGTAATCAGCGAGTGACCTCATTAGTAGAACTTAATGATCCTAAGACTGTAGGGATGGCTTTCCATTCTACTGCTTTGCTGACATGATGTATAGGAATTATGTTAATATTCTATTGACATTACTAGGAACTCAGACAGCCTAACCAAAAGAATAGGCATATTGACTCCTGATTATTTGCCTGTAGCAATGTACCATACTGAAAGTTTCAGACCACCCATGCCAAACTACTTTGTGTAGGAGGAGTTTATTGACATGCTACATGTAGTTTGGAGTTTAAATCTAATGGGGGGGTCTGAGGGGGCAGGCAGTCTGAATCATTGATATATCTCCTACAGTGAAGAATTGTCTCAGTGTTTCTTGCATATATTGTGATTGTTTCAGCAATAATAATTATTCTTTTTAACTGCAGGATATAAAAATATGAGTAGAACATCATGAGTGATTTAGAGAAAAGGAATAGAAACATTAAGGAAGAGAAGATGCACACCATATAACTTGCCAGGCATGATATGTATGTATGTATGCATGTGTGTATGTGTTTATGTATGAACACCACATGATGCTACTGCTATCCTCTCCCTCAATGAGACTAAAGCTGCTGTAATTTGTGGGTCTACATGGAACTTGGTGCAGTAATCCATTTAAAATAGGCTGGAATATTCACATTCTTTGCAACAAAAGATATATTTGATGCCCAAAGGCACCCATGTTTGTAGTAGCCTCCTCACAACTGAGTTAGCAAGACTAGGCTGCCAGCAGTCCTAGCTAACTCAAAGACAGTTTTACATTAGCTTAGTTGTTTTCAGGTCCAGAACTTGTGTAGATGTTTCTTATTATTGCTTTCTTGTGTAGGGACATCCTTTAAACACACAGACATGTCCAGTTTTCTTGCTCAGTTGCTAAGAATTCTGTTACATTATGTATGGAAGGGAGAGAAGGAACAATACAGAATGTCTGATTTGTGTTTCTTAGTTGCTTTGTACCTCATCATCTTGTCCCTGTTTTAGGTTTCAATTTATTTGCTAAAAGTCACATGCCCCAGCACAGGCTTTTACTCTTCTCAAGAAGAGCTGTCACCGATGCCCACTTTTCTTAAGGAGGGAGTTGTTGCTTTGTGCATAGCTTATTTTCCTTTTACTGCCAGAGATAACATTTATCATCAATTTCATTCATAATAA
>VZTU01009671.1:0-22020 GCA_013400835.1 Zapornia atra
CCCATGGGACCCATTTTATTCTCTTCAATATTTTTCCCCAGTTAGCTATACTTCTGGAGTATTTTTAATAATTATTGAACAAATTGTTCTAGACATTCCCTTGTTTAAAAGCATGCTGAACAAGGAAGAGTATTTCCTTCATTAATGTGCATATAGAGCTCCATGATCCATTATAGCATGTCAAATCTTACGTCTTGGACAAAAAATAGAAATGAGGAAAAAGGATGGATTTTTAAATATTTTTGGAGCCTTATGAGATCAATCCCTGGTTTGTTTTTTTGTTTCCTCTATTTTGAACCTCTTTAAATATGACTGAATGTTTTGTATTCTATTTTTAAATGTTTTCACCATATTTTAAAAGGGAGTGAACTTTTTTTTATATCACCTGGGTAGAGGAGTAAGACTCCTTTTATTCAAAAGTAGAGGTAGAAAGAACATTTTGCGCATTCTAAGCAACAGAAATCAGATAGGTAAACAGTGGATCCTGAACTCAAAGTCACTCCCAGCAGCAGATGACTCCTGCCCATCTGGGAAGACAGCCAGTGTTGGAAGAGATGAAGAACTGGTGAAGGTATTTGGGAGAGCAGAGGAAGGAAGACAAGGGCTGTGAGAATGCAATAATGCCACTTATTTTTTTATTCTCTTTCCTTTTATAAAGTGTCAAGTGTAGAAATGCAGTGAAAATATGGAAACCAAGCAGCAAATTTGCTTTTCAACATTGCTCTTTTTTCCCCAAGAAGCAGCCCAGTTCTTTAAGTGAGCAAGGGTAACCTTTTATGAAGCATTAAATGCACTCAGAAATGTTTTAGGTATATAGATGGAAAGTAGTGAACGGTGGCTAGTACTACCTACTAACTGTACTTTTGCTCTTCAGTGACAACTGTGGCATTAATCTGGTTTTGTCAACCAAAGTTGCAGTCAACTGGTTCAGTTGTGAAAACCTTGGAACAGAGACAGACAGGTAGATTTTTTTAAATTCTAACCAAACTTCTTAGAGGACAGAAAATCCTGCTTTTGGCTTGAGAGCCACAGTATGCAAAGGAAAAACTCGGACATAAGGATTCCATATGCATAAGCTGTCAATAGATGCTAACTCTATGGACCCACTATAACCACTAATAGGAAAGGTCAAATGTGAATTTCTTTTTAAAAAAAAAAAAAGTTTCCCATCTGTAAAATTATCAAGGGTTCAAGAATAATGAAAGTGAACCAAGTAAAATATTTTCCTTCTAGAATTCTCTGTACTTATTCTGTCAGAAGTTGTTTTAGAATTTGGGAAATAGGAACATGCTGGGAAAAAGATGCAGAACTGGAAGGAAAATTAAATAATGTTTCTTTCACTGAAACTCCAAACTTCAGAAAACTAGGGTATGGGTATAGTTAGCATTACAGGAACATTAATATATTCCTCAGCTGCATTTTGAAATCCTGTCCTTTCTGGAGCAAAATAAAGGTCAAGTTCTTTAATGAATGCCCAAGTAAAAAAAGAAAAAAAAAAAAGTGTACATTTTCTAAGGTTGGTGGAGACTTATGATGATACTTACTGTCTGGAAGGTAAATCCCTCAGTTTCTTGCCCTGAAGCCTAAGATATAATTATCTAAGAGTCTGCTTGTGGGTGCTGAATTGGTATCTTAAAACTCTGATAATAACTGAATTATTGCCTTTCCATGAACCGTCTAGGGACTCTGTTATGCTCATTCTCATGAATCCTATTAGGTGTGGTAAAACTATTGACCTTATTTTGTTCAGATGTCGGTGCTTGTAATAATTAGATGCCTGCTTTCTGAGGTCTTTAAAATGATCTTTAATGAGAACTTGGAAAATAACCAGCATTATATCTGGTCACCGTCAAAATAATTGAAGTTCCTTGAGAGCAAACATTTAGGAAAACATACCCAAACAAGGGCTGATAATAAAGGAACCCTTCTGGAAAAATTATGAAAATGCTGAAAAGTGGCTTCATATGAAAAATCCTATCACTAAACACAAATGTTACCATCATCAGCAAATTGCTTATGCATTTCTTGTCATAATCCAGACATGAGTTTCAGACAGAAAAAAAATCCTGAAGAGGGCAAAAATGCATTGTCTGGAATCAGTCTGCACTATGGTGAAGTTCAAGGACTGTCGACTCAGCAAAACTAACACAGAAGGGCAAGCTTCCTTTTAGGGTGATGAAAAATCATGAAACTCCAGAACACAAATATTTTTATTTCCAAAACAGGGTGGTCCAGGTTCTGTGAAGAAATGGTTCTTCCAGTCAGGTGGCAAGAGTCAATACTGAGCAAAACTCTCCTGGGACAAAGAAAATGAAACACAACCTGCCGGAATCCCCTATGGAAAAAAAATGTAAATGTTTCTGGCAAAAGTGATTCACCCATCTATCCTTTACTGCCTCTTTTGTAGAGGCAGTGAAAATGCATCTCTCTAATGTGGATTATTACATTTTATTTTCCGTGCTTCTAAACTTTAGAGCTTTCTCCACAGGGCAAATGTATGCTTGAAGCACACCATCAAATCTAGTCCCCTGCTATACCAGAGAAGCAGTTGTGCCACATACACCTGCCTATATCCTTATCAAGTGTCCTCTTGAATCTGGTTATATTTCCGATTCCCACTGGAAAGCTAATGCAGTGGTTGTCTCAGTACTTGCGGAAATTTTCTAGGCAAGATATACACGCAACTGGCTGGTATCTATTTGCTTTAAAACAAACGTGTCCTTTCCTTGATAACCTATAATCCTAGGAGTCCCTATTTGCAGTGATTTTGGTTTCATTTTCATCCTTGAAGACAGACATGTTCATGGCATTTCAGAAGGAACCCCATCAACATTTTAAATAGTAAAAGGGTAGAAATACCGTATCAAATTTCTCTATCATGTGTTTTGTGCAGTCAAAACTCATCAGTATTTCATAAACATCCTATGACTGCCTAATGCACTTAAGTCTTCTTTATTCTATCTGATGAGAGCACAGAATATAGCAGAAATTATTACTTGCTTGTGATGCATGGCTTTGTCTTTTCTATTAAAATCCATCTCTTTTTATTCATTTCAGCTCTCAATATTACCCAGTTCATCCTACTTGCTATTCAACTCCTCCTCTGCATTGAGATTTGACCCCATCTCTGCTTTATCAGCACATTTCATCTGTGAGTCAAGGTCATTAAGGAGAATATTAAATAAGATTGTTCACTGGATGAACTCCTCTAATATCCTTTTTCCCTGAAATACTTCCACTTTCAAGATAACCCATCAACCTGAGTAGATAAGGAGCATACATGTAATAGACAAAGGGTCAGGAATGAACGTGATTGCTACGAGTCTCTTCCAGGAACAGCAATAAACTGAAACCTGTTGGTATTATCAAATATATTACATATTAATATTACTGTGGTAATGGTGTTACCAGATCTGCGTCTCATTCTGTAGTCCCACACATGGTCTGGCCCTTTGCTAATCCACTACATTTTGGTATGCCTAACTCACCCCGGCCTGGGCCAAGCATGGGGAGAGTATTACAAGCATGCTTTGTGCATGCCAGCACAGGAACCTCTACCAGTAAAATGTCATGTGTGGAGTCAGGGGCCATGAGAGGGACCTGAAGGGAAGCTGGGGTGCCACTGATGTGGGAGAGAGAGTCCTCACAAGCTGCAGCAGAGCTGATAATATAAGACAAAATCTACCAGAGAAATGTCCTCATGCCCAGGATAAAAACAAGACCATCTGGAAGACAAAATTAAGTGAAGAAAGAGAGAGATCATCAGACTATATATATATATATATATATTTATATTTATATATATAAAGCGCCTATCACCGTATTGATAAACATTCTTTGGAACCACTCTGACGGCAGAGGTAAGGACAGGAGTCAGCCTGTCGGTACCTCAGCGCTGCTGCTTCCAACTGATTTAAAACAAAAAACCCAAAAAATAAAAAAAAAGCCACAAGACTCTTCAAATACAACCTAAATAGTTTCATACGATCACATATTTTGCAGTATCATGATTCTCACTTTTTAGTATCAATATTGTGAAAGGTTCAGGTGATATTATGCATCCTAGTACAATAATGTACTGCAATTCCTACAGCTTTGCTGAGGAGGTTTTATAGCCATGCAACAAAATATTACCCTCTTGTCCTTTAGTGCTGACAGGTCCACAACCATTTAGCCAGTCCACTGGAGCTGGCAGGCCAATGGGGCGAGAAATTAGACACACTCAGCAGCGCTGCTTAGACAAAAGCCATTGCTAGGCTTAGTAAGTTTGCGGGCTAAGCCAATCTGGCACAACTAAAAAAGAAAGTTGAAAGGTAGAAAGAAAAAGAAGAAAAAAAAGAAAAAGGTTAATTGAACCTCTTCAAGCATATTCCTGTTTCTTTTGCACCTGTTGTACTGGCAGTACAGGTACTGGCAGTCAAAGCAGGTGTGGAGATCAGATGGTCCCTAAGCAGAAGGGGGGCCAAGTGGCAGCTGTGCAGGCTCACAGACTGTGCTAGAGTTTTCTGCACTGTAGTCAAACCATGAAGTAGAAAATGAAGGAGGGTAAAGTGGAGAAAGCAAAGGTAAAATGGAGAAGTGAAGTAAGACTGATCATATTGAGTGATCCTGATTCAAGCTCACTGCCTCAAGATATAAGGAAGTACAAACTGACTTTTGAAGCACGTTGGTCTGCTTTATAAGGATTTATTGTCAAAAATTGTGTTATGGTTGCAACTAGGTTACAGGACTTCACACAGAAATTTGATACAAGGGAGTAAATTCTTGCATATTTATCACCCCTCTGCTGAAGCACTGAAGAAACATCCCAATCACAGCCAGGCTGGCAGCTTGCTTACAGAAAGCTAGCTTACAGAACAGCCTGATGGTAAGCTTTTCCTCTGTAGGTGTGGCTCCTTTTTTTTTTTGGGTCAGTCTGAGGAATTTGCAATTTTGCAATAGAGTTAAGCTTTATAGAATACTTACAATTTGAGTTTTAAAAGCCCTTACAAGTACCTCTAAGATAGATACCCATAAAAAATCAGTTAAATGCAGTTTAATTTATTTGAAGATAGAGGCTAACAGTATAATGGAAAAAGAGCTCTGCAGTCAATAGCCAAATGAATCAAGAATTAATCTGAGGGGTTTCATAGAAACTCAAAGAATTAGGTGAGCCTCTGAAAATCCCTCTATTAAAAAAATATGTAAGACCTAAGGCTTCAAAGTCAGTTGTCAATCAGTCTCCAAGAGTAGATGTTGCATGCAAAGACAAGTTGTCAGAATTAAAGGTTGGGGTTTTAACTAGTTAGAATGTCTTTCATTAATTATTTTCCATGGATACTAATCAACATGAGAAAGCAATAACAGAAGTCTAGAAATGATCAAAGTGTGTTCTGAAAGAACATCAAGAACTGTATCAGCACTGATATGCTACTTGATTATAAAATCCTCATGCAAGGGAACTTTATATTTAAGGACACTCAGTGCAAGCCTGCAAGAACAGGTTATAAAGATACATAACCTCTCACAGTAACTTAATTATTTTAAAAACTATAAGATCGAAACCCCTTTTTTGGGGCCTTCATCAGTTACATATTAGTACTAGGGAATAGATAAAACTGAAAGAAGGTCTCTGTTTCACTTCTAATGTAGTTTTGAACAAGTTTCTTAGAACACTGGAAAATACTATGTCTAAAAAAGAGCCTTCACCTATCAAAAAAAGTGGACAATTCACAGGAGGGCTGAGGTATTAGTTGCTCTTTAGAAATGAATATGGATTATTGGCTGTTTTAAAAGAGGTCACATCATCTTAAAAATCAGGTCTCAGTTATAAGAATCCTTTCTTTTCTTCTGCCACATCCTGTATATGCCATACAACGGTGAGGACACACACCCATAGTTGCTCACGTAAGCAAAGATAACTTCTAACAGGAAAATCATGTTTGGATCCCATAAAGTAGAGGCAGAGGACAAAAAGTTGGAACTCTGTCTCTCTAACAGAGGTAATAGCTCCTAACAGAGGGAAACTTAAATGTTCTGCTGTAAGAATAATTACTGGTTCTGCAACATAGCATGCGAGTCATAATCTCTTTGTGCATTATTCTTACTTAAGTTCTTACTGAATTAAAGAAATCAAAGCATGATTTTATTATTCAACGTTTTAATTTCATATGCTGAGACCTATTGCTGGGACCTATTTCAGAGCAAACTACCCTTCCACAGTAGGCAAAGTTCTTTAAGTTTTACAAATTTCCTTTTCTGTCTGCTATTTTTACCATCTACGTAAATGCAGTTACGAGCACACTATCTATTGACCTTTTTATGAGAAAAATCTAATGTGTAAATTAGTAAGACATCCTAAGGTTTAGTAAGTAAAAGTGACATGAAATTCCCTTTTGCTTTTTAAGCTAATTACCTAATTGATGCATTTGCTTCATTAAGCTTTAGCTTTTTTCTTTTTTTAAGTAGCAAAATGCTACCTGCCATGCATTTTAAAAAGGTATCACTTTCAACTGAATGGTTTGAAGCACATCTAAAAGTGATGTTTCTTAGAACCTTTCATCAAATAAGGGTTTGATTATTATTTGTAACAATGGCACAGAGATGAATGATTGAAAAGCTGCACAAATGCTGTTCAGAAGAACACAAACTGCATTATCCACCTTGAGTTCTTTTCCTGCTGCAGGATGTACAGATGTGTAAAGTGCAGCTTTACAGAATTAAGAAATTAGGTGATTCAAGTTAATATACTTACACGCAAAAATTACTATGCACGGTTTTGCAAAGGAGAAAAATTAGTACCAGATAAATGTAATTATTAAAACCAGTGAAAGAAATTGAACCATGTGTGAAAAGCCTATTCTCTTGTAACAGGTGAAAAGTCTTTTCAATGTGAATTAAAGTTAATCATATCAGGACACAGCACATATTCAATACAATAATGGTTACTTCCTTATTTGAGCTGTCAGAAGGGATATTATTGCTTTTTCACAACATTGTTCTTTCTGTTGAACTTTATTAATAATAGTGTTGAATGCAATTATTAAATATCATTAAATTGTGTGGTAGGACCACACAGACTGTTGAATCTGCTAGCTAAAAATGGATTTAAACTTAACAAAGAACAAAGCAGCTACACTATTTTACATAGGTTTGGAGAATTATCTTGTCTGTTCTACATGCAATTCACTATCCACTCTGCCTGTATCATTAAAGAGGATTATAGCTACTTTTTGTTGAAGTTTCTGTTTCAGAAGCAGATCAGAACACAAAATAGACTGTAAAGTATCTTAGGCTTGTGGAAAGGAAAATACATGTAATTAATGGAATTTTCAGTCAGCCTTGAGTCACTACTGGTAAGATCTATCAATATCGAGGCAGACAGGCTTCCAGCTACAACTGCTTTTTCCAGTTTCCATAAACAAGATCATTATCACACAGGATGGAACCAGGTGTCTCCGCTATATTAAAGTAGCTAGAGAGGTAAGAGAGGTGCTAAAAGATGTCAGAATGCAAAGGAATACTACTTTGGAGATGTGACGAGGAGAAAGGCTGTCTGGTTGAAAGCTGAATTAATGGTTGAGCAAAACCTACAAGAAGGGCACACAAATCTGCTTTAAATTTGATGCCTGTCAAACATCCTCTTTTCATCTACATGCATGTCTGTTTGAAGTGTCAGGGTAAAAGGAAAAACCCGTATCTCTTTGGTGTGCAAACCAAAGCCCATTCAGGATGTTCAATCCACAGAATCTTTCCAGCTGCCGCGTGGAAGAACCTATTGCCTGGTTAGAGATTTGTGTCCAGCCTTCTTCAAGGGATCTTTCTCATCAGCAGATATCAGACTTTTATTGTGAAATGTTCTTACACTGACTCAAGTTTCCTTAATAGGCCGTGTGCTATGGTAACAAATCTGAAATCCATGTAGGTAAACTTTTGCTGATTTATTCATAGCTGATTTATGGATTTTACTTTGAGGCTCCAGAGGAATTCCATTAAATCCATCATCTGTTTTACCAGATTTGATTATGTCAATGATTCTGTTGCCCCTCCTTCTTCTCCTTTGATTTCATAGACAGAATGAGCAGAGAGTATACAGAAAGGAGTACATAGTTCAAACCTTCAAGCTTCTGCCGCTGCAGACTTCCAAATTCAACCTCAAATTACAAACTCAAAGGGCATTTTTGTGTTAAAAAACCCACCACATGCTAATGGGATGCTCCAGTGCATGGCTTTTGAAAAAGTTACCATGGTGTCAAAACAGGTGGTGTTGAAAGAACATAAACTACACTGTATGTGGCATTATCTTGACTGTTGTCTTTCTCTAGTGAGAGCAGATGGACATAATTCTGCACCTTCCTGGGGAACTTCTCCAGTATATATTATAGACTGGGAACACTGTCTGGATTAGAAGGGGGAATGGTATAATCTGGATCTTAGTGAGCTACTGTGCAGGAAGTTTCTGTGATTTCTGAATAAGTTATCAAAAGCACAGGAGTATTTCTGTCCTCCATTGCAGCCTCCTTTCCTGTCTAATCTAAAACCCAGAGCACCTACACTGTCATAGTGAAAGAACTATGTTTTGCCACTGTATTGTGTAACTAGAGAAGTAAGAAGAGTTCTAGAAGATGCCAGAACATACCAGAAATGTATTTTGTTTGGAAGAGTAGATGCCTAATAAAAAGTATGCACTTCAGTTGAGTGGGTGGGAAAAGGACTTTGTGTTAGGAGAGCAGAACATTCAGAAAAGCCTAAAAATGACACACAGATAAAAAACAATAACAAAAAAGAAATATCTGGATTTTCTTCTATACCTTGTGGCTGTTATGAGGATAAAAGGTTCCAGGATACACAGATCCATTTCTGAAAATACATTCTGTCTTTGAGACCCAAGAGCTAAACCTTTAGTTTATATCAGCAGCCATTTTATATATGGCTTTTTGCCTAAGCTTTGGCTTTCCTAAACCCATCGCTGTGCACATGGACAGTGTCTCTATGTTCCTTCTGAGTCACCTACTCCTGCTTCCACCTCTTGACTGCTATCTTTTTTATGTTTGGGTTCTGTCAGAACTTCCTTGTTTATCCACACCGGCCTCCTGCTAACATTGCCTGACTTCCTGCACATCAGCTTGACCACTACAGAGCTTGGAAGAGAACCTTAAAAATCAACCATCTCTCCTGGACCCCTCTTTCTCTCTAGGGCCATAACCCATGGGATCCTTCCCAGCAGGTCCACCAATGGGAAAACCTCAAATGTTGTGATCTTGCTTTTTGCCTTGTTACATTCTTGAAGCATCCTGAACTTCTCCACTTCATGGTCACTGCAGCTGAGACTGCTCCTGGCCTTCAAATCCCCAAACAATTCTTCCTTTTTTGTAAACTAAAACTAGCAGAAAAGTAAAGAATGAGAACCAGAGGATGAGACTAATTCTAAAGCAACAGTCAATGGTAGGGTTTCTTATTTGAGCATTTGTGTAGCTCTTGCAGAAACAGCATATGTTAAAATGCAGCCATGTATTTTCTTGGAAAATAGTTAAGAATTCAGTAAGGTTTGCAATCTGCAGGTTTAACTACAGAGTGGCATCTGCCATACTGTGTCACTGTGCTTGGAAAACCACTTACAAGGGTCCATTCAGACTGCCATTACATTTCTCATTTTGATTCTGCACTTATAATACCTTCACTTACAGTCCAAATTATGCAATGCATTAAAACATCTTGAAAATGGGAAGCAAACAGGCACCAAAAATTAGTTTCAGTAACCCTTGCTGTGTGGAAATTGAATGATAACACCCCCTGCAGGGGTGCAGAGATTTACAAGTAATCATATCTGCTCATACCAACCATTCTGATCCCGGACAATATGTAAATACCAGGCTCCCTATAGTGTATCTAATAATTTGTCTATGCTCACTTTCAGCTAATAATTTTTTCCTCCCCAAAACAATTTTATAAGCTGTAAAAGTTTGGTTTAAATCCGATTTGCAGCTTTGTGGATAAAAAGACAAAGGATTTGAAATTTAGTCCTACGCATATTATAACTAAGTACTTTAAAGGATCTCTTAATTAATACCAAAACAGAGAGAAAGCCTGTACCATGCAGCACAAAAGCATTTAAAAATTCATTAATCTATCATTGCTGTATGGGATTCCTTTTGACAAACATGAATTTAATAAAAGAAAGCTTGAGAAGAATGTGGGGCTTTGAAGGATTTTAGCTGCACTGTGCAATACCTCCCGTGATGGTAAGTTGTGGGTGCTGAGATCCGACACAAGTTTGCAGTTCAAGAGTTCTGTGTGCACAAGAAGTGTATATATTTTATTGGTGTGGTAGGGAGAAAAGAGACAGACACCATCAACCACCTATCCCTTTGTAACTTTATATCTCTCAGACTAATACATAATGATAGAACTCAAACAGGATTTTTCCTTTCTTCTCCCCTTTTTTCTGTCATCTCAACTATTGGCCTGTTGGAAAGGAGCTCTGCAGAGAAGGACGTGGGGGTCCTGGTGAAGGACAGGTTGGCCATGAGTCAGCAGTGTGCACTGGTGGCTAAGAGAGCCAATGGGATCCTGGGGTGCATCAAGAGGAGTGTGGCCAGCAGGTCAAAGGAGGTGATCCTCCCCATCTACTCTGCCCTGGTCAGGCCCCACCTGGAGTATTGTGTCCAGTTATGGGGTCCCTGGTATAAAAGAGATGAGGATCTCCTGGAGAGAGTCCAGTGGAGGCTATGAAGGTGATTAAGGGCCTGGAGTATCTCCCCTGTGAGGAAAGGCTGAATGAACTCAGGCTGTTCAGCTTTGAGAAATGACGACTAAGAGGGGATCTTATTAATGTTTATAAATATCTGAAGTGTGGGATTCAGGGAGAAATGGCCAGCCTCTTTTCAGTTGTCTGTGGAGACAGGACAAAGGGCAATGGCCTCAANACGCCTATCTGTGCAATCTGTCCTAGGGAACCTGCTTTGGCAGGGGGGTTGGGCCCAATGATCTCTTGAGGTCCCTTCCAACCCCTATGAGTCTGTGATTGGTAACTTCCAGGGCTTTGTGTTGACTTTAGGTAAATATAGTTTTAGCAATTTTGTCTCAGAAAAAAGCTGATGTCACGATCAAAAATATATTGCTCAAAACAAAGATTGGCACAAACACACCCCTCTTACCAAGAGACACCTCATCTCATCTACAACCTCGTCATGATCACAGAATCACAGAATCTTAGGGGTTGGAAGGGACCTCAAGAAATCATCGGGTCCAACCCCCCTGCCAAAGCAGGTTCCCTAGGACAGCTTGCTAGCTTGCAACTTCTGGTTTCTAACTTCTCCACTTCAGGGGAAAGGTTTCATATTCTATACTTTCACACAGACAAGAGAACTTTTATATATCTTTTAAGTTTTCTTTGAAAGAATCTTCATCTTTAACTGACCGATTCAACATAAAAAATTCCCTGGAAACACTATAGCCTTTATTCCTGCCAGCTCCGGTTCTCTTCTGGCCTCCTCACTGCTAAACAAAACCAATTCCAGGTAAGTTTGAGAAAGTGAAAATAAAGTAAACCTGCGTGTTGGTGTGCTGTATATCACTTTTAGTATGCAAATGATTGTTTAGAGAAGAATAAAAGGCTGTAAATATTTTGAGAAGTGGGCCCCCAGTGCCTCTTCAGTATGCCAAACGGCACCATGTGCTTAGTAATTATGTAATATAGAGAATACCAGCTGGTTTGAATTGTTCTCAGGGGCTTTGGATGATATCGAAATGCTCAGCTCCCCCAGTGAGACCCATAATCAAGCAAGTAATACCGTAAAGTCAGACCAAATTGACATTGAGTTGTTGGCTCTTAACACACTTTAAACCAGATGTTAATGCTGTACACTGTGATTTTGAAGCTCTTTGGGCCTTTTTTTTCCTTAGATGAAGCGTTATTTCTCTGAAAAAGCAATGCCCAGATATGTAGACACTCTCTCAGAAGTTGCATTTTATATTTTTTGTAGAGAAAGATACCCAGACATTTATTTTCCACTGCTACAGCAAAGAATGTAAGGGGTACTTGTTTCACTGTCAGAAAGTAGTGTAGGAAGGCAGCCAACACACACATTGTTATGTATGCGGCATGACAATTGCTTCAAGCAAAGTCCTGAGAGGAAACCTCTCAATTCTTAGAGTGGTACTGACTGGGAAATGGTAGCTGCTTTTTGTTAACATGTAAAAATAAGCAAGCATCTCCATTTACAAAACTTTTGCAATTGATTCTCTAGATCTTTACAAAGGGATGGTCGACTACAATTTCTCCAGAGCTCATGGTCTTTAGCTCTACAAAAAAGCAGTATGAAATTTATCACAGAGGCCATATCATTACATCAATTTTGCACAATCTAGTATAGAAGTTGAGAAAGCTCTCAAGCAGTCGGTACAACAGTTACTCCACTACTGAAGCATCACAATTAAATCCCTACTTTCCACAGAAATTTTAGCTTCCTTCATCATATTCTCAGTAATTTTTTTTGCCATGCTGAAACAACTGAAATTTATGATGGGGCAAAGAGCTCCCTCACTTTGCATTCCACACTTTCCAGGGTCAAAGACCTGTGGAGCCCAAGAATGAAATCATTTATCATGTTTTCTATGCCTATGACTATTGGTGGAGCTGGACATAACTGGAGAGGCTGCTCTTCTTTCTATTTACAGTAGCTAGTTAAAAATAACAACACATACAACCTGGTTGTGGTTTAGCCAAACCCAGAACAGACCTCCAGGTGGTTTCTAATGCAAGACTAACAGACTCCACTTTGCAGACCACCCAACAATGAGGGCACAGCTCGCCACCCTGGTGTTAAATAGCCAATCCTTCTGCACAACCAACAGATACCTTACACAATGCACACACGAATCCTATTCACAATTAATAATTTTCTCACAGCATTAGCCACAAATCTGCCAAATCTCAAGGACCCAAGGACTGAAATATGGCTGCCATGTGTCAATGTGATCATAAGATTAGTCCATGCTTCCTCTTCATCCTTCTTCCCCTCCTCATAGCCTTACCAGTTCACCCTTCTGATCCTTTGACAGCCATTCTGCTGGTTTTGAGATGCTTTGCATCCTGCCACCTGATCAGTGATGCAGGAAACAAAGAGCACTAGGAGATTACAGGTGCTGTTAAACAAAGCTACTGTGTAATGGGTAGAGTCCAGCAACTGCTTGGCTGAAAGAAAATGAGAGGAATGCAAAAATGTACCAACGGCTTATTGTATAATATCCCTAGCTGAATCAGAGTGACCTTTCCTCCCTGAGACACTAATGTAGCACCAATTTCATATAAGTATGTAGCAATTCTTCACCAAAAATCATTCTAATACCCTTTTATCGTCTTGAATAAGCACTAAAATGGTTGAACATATTATCAGTAGCCTCCTTCCAGATAGCAGCAAATAGACAAGCCCTTAGGTAATAGGAATGAGCACAAGCAATTATGTTATGAATTATTCAGATAGATAACTACTTTAAAGAATAGAACACAGCTGCTTTAATAATTAAAAATATTTAGGACACTAACAAACTACAATGTCACTTATAACCTGCTGGGCAAATTTATTTTTGAGGAATACATAAAAATAAAGGAGCATGTTAGAAACTCCTGCTTGTATTATAGACAGATTTTGTCAGCATTTCAGGTTACATTGTATTTTTAAATTAGTTTTCCACAATTTTTACAAAAAGAAGTCTTGTAATTTAATAGCTAATCTTTTTTTTTCTACTATTTATTGAGTAGATATATAATTACATTATTTTCAGTATATTAAAGAATTACTTTTGATCCCTCTTCTCCCAGGTAGGTATTCCATATCAAAATGGAAATTTTCAGTATTCCAGATGAGAGTGTGTGCCTCTTGCTTAGAGCTTGCTGGAATTTTAAGAAACTAAGAACAAGAATATATCCAATCTGGTATTAATAAAAAAGTTCCTTTTGAGGGGCTTAACAAAAAAGTTTGCAATTGCATTTTTGTACCTAGGATATCCAGTTTCTGTATCTGCTTTAATTAGTTTTTTTAGTTTTATTTACCCAATACAGAGAAAAGAATAGAGCACTCAGAATTTTCTTAATAAGACTGACAAAAGATAGACTCCTAAGTACATAGGTGGTATCTAACAGGTTTGGCTTTTTTGGCATGAATAACAGACAGCTCTCTCTGAAAGCATTCACTATTTTTTAAAATACCTGAAGGTATGGTTTTATTCAATATCTATTTAAGAATGTGACAATCTAATTTAGTAGGATGATTCTCATACCATTTAAGATTAAAATCATCGCTACAAACCTGTGCCTTTTCAAAACTAAGATCCTGTGGCAGGTTCAATGCACATAATTTCAAGAATTAAGCTGGTGCTGACTGTGGGATCAGAGCTATAGTTTTATTGCTTACATTTGTCCCTCTAAAAGGTAGTTATCCCCCAGGTTTCTTTCCCAGAATTGTCTCCCGCAACCGTGCTTCACTGATTGCTTATGATTCAAGGACATGACTGTGCAGGAAATTCGTCACAGCAGGCTGGAGGGGTGTTCCATTTATGTTCGAAAAACCACTGGCTCCACAGTAATATGTCTTCAGACTTGCTCCAGCACAGTAACTACATATCAAACAGCTTCTCAGAAAATATCAACACCTGACTTCCAGAGGGAGCAAAAAGCAACAGGATTTTGATTCACGACATGACGTCTGGCCTGCTGATATAGAGATATTTAGAAAAGGATTTGCACATGGAAGCAATTTAACTACACTGAAGTTTAAGGTAATAAAAGCTTGTTTCAAAAGATACCCACAATTTCTGTCAGACCTTAACTATCTGCAAAAGCAATGTGTGATTTCCTCAGCTAAACTGATAAATACAGTTGCTTTGCTATTTTTGATAATAAAAAATAATAATTCCTTGACTTTGGGTTATTTCTCAGACCATCTTCTCTGATTATTTTTTAAGAGCTTACTTAAAATTAAATAGAAAATTATATACAAGCATCAAAATATTAAATTTGTCATTGCTTTGGCAAACAAAACTAAGCAAAGGCAATTATTACTCAGGTATAGCTGTACAGGGACTGAACTGAAACAAATGACAGGATTCAACTGGTTGATATTTCTCCCTTTCTACCCATCTCCCCAAAGGCCAAATCCACACCAGAGATTTTGCCTTGTATAATGATAATATAAGGGGGAAAGTTTTACCTGTCATTACTAGTGGGAAACATGGGGATGAGATCTAAGATCAGCCAGAATCAAATCATAGATGACAGGTATATAGTCATTATGACAAAGGCTTTAAAACATACTAACATGAGAAGACTTAGCAATAGTAAAAACTTCAATTATAGATGGAAATTATAAAACTGTATAGCATGTCAATGAGGCTCAAGGTTCCAAATAATACTTGTATTTGCAAAAATCAGAACAAGGCACTCATCACATGAGAGTGATGATAAGTTTTTTAATCATGTGAGTAACATAAGGGGAAAATACAAAACGTGAACTAGAAAAAAGGATTACCAAATCAGCTTCCTTTTTATGATCTCCAAAAGCTCTGTGGAGATGGTTGGAAAGATCTTTAAATGACTATTACCAGTTTTTACATACACCTCATAATACTCATAAAACTGGAAATCTGGAAGCATGCTAACCTTTCAGTTTACAATGAAGGAAAACAAAGTGTGAATGCTGTGCATGATGAAAAAAAAATATTGCCAAAGATTTGGTTTCTAGAGGATGGGAATATGACTAAACACTACAGTTGGGGTTACATCATGAAAGTCTTGGCAGCTATAGAATCACAGACTGGTTTGGGTTGGAAGAGACCATCTGGTTCCAACCCTCATGACATGGGCAGGGACACCCTCCACTAGACCAGCTTACCCATACCTAGTTAGGAGGTTGTCTTAACTCTTCTGTTAAGGAGTTGTAAATTGGTAACTGCAGACTTGGGAAATTCTTAATTTTGTATTTGTTTGTCTAGAACCACATTAACTACTAATTAGATAACAGTGCAACATTACACAATCCCAGTAAAATGTACATTCAAAATACTAAGTGATCTAAAATTATCTAATGCTGAATCATTCTCAAAATGCTGACTGTTATTTTGTAATGTTGAGCACTAGAGACAATTAAAGAAAAAAATCTAGGAGTAAATAAAAAAATGCTGATTTTTCTTATTACATAGGACTACTTGGGATCTCTGATAGGGAAAGAAATAATGCATAGAAACCAGTTACTGGGAAGGTAAGCATGCCCAGGAACAAAGGAGGCAGGCCATGCTTACAAAACAGGTTTGAACCCTGGAAAATGGTGACACTGGAAAAGATTCAGGGAGAACATGAACTCTCAGGATGATGTTACAAAAAGAGTACTAATCAAACCCTTTGGTATGCACAAGGAGTATTAAGCAGAAATAAGGATTTCACTACAGTGCTAAATCAACATGAGAGTATTTCACACGTATTTGGCTTCCATAATCTAAAAATGATTTTCAGAAAATGATGAAGTGTCAAGGACAACTCTTAAAAATAATTTGGTTAAGATATTTCTTTGTAAAATACTCAGAACAGATCAACCTATATCACACATCAAGAAAATGGCTGCAAGATGAGCAGGCAAGCAGGTTTTTTTGTTTTTTCCTTACCCTTCTCCAGTGCCTCTATCTCATCCCATGCCTGAAAATTGCCACATGCAATTCCCTCACACAGCGGTTCTGCAGGTAGGAGTCACCCCTCAATACATATGGGTGCACCCTGTATTTTAAAGTTTGTCTTACACTTTAATCTATTTCTCCTTCTCACAGAGAAAGCTCGGTGAAGGTTAGAGGAACTGAAAGAAACTGGCACAACACACATTCATCTCAGGCTCTTGTAAATGATAACCTTTTCTCCCACCCCAGCTCAGAGATCGTATTGCTCAGAAGCAGGTTTTTAAGGGGTCTGACAGCTGATATTTTAGATGTTAGGCACCTAATATCTTCAGAGTGTCTGGCAAAGAAGTTTAACCTCTTGGCCAATCATTTTTAAGTCTACCTGTCCTTCCAATACAGTATTCTACTTAAGTGCTGCTGGAAACAATATCAGAACATTTCTGTTGTTTTGTTGTTGTAAAGGCCTTATTTATCAGTGTTTATGAAGACTGTTTTACTCCAAGTTATAAGTGAAGTTAGCCAACATCTGAAGAACTCATCTCTCAGTAGGAAATTATAAAAATTAACATTCTGGGGCAGGAGCTGATCCTTTGACTGGGCACTTACTGCAGCATATACAGACCTGACTTCACAGAAGTGCAGTTCTGCTCATAGCAAGGCCCTAAGCAGGAATCTACACTTTCTAGAGAGAACAGGAATGTCCTTTTATGCCAGTAGCACAGAATATGAAAGCTGAAAGCAGGAGGAAATATTGGACTCAATTTCATAGCACTGCTGTGAAAAACATCATTTTCCAATCCTTACAGTCTGAGTGACTGAGAGGATAAGCAAAATAGAGAGTGAGATAGAAGAACTAACAGAGGGATTCATGAACAGAGTTAGTGGCTCTCTTGAAGGAGGATGAGAGAACCTAAGTGCTGCCTCAACTGTGGAAAAGAATACAAGGGTTAGAAAAGAAGAAAACTTGGTGAGATGAGTCAGAGGGCTAGACGTACATACAGCACATGGAAGCAAAGTAAGCACAAAATTTTTACAACAGAAGAGATCTTAGAATCATAGAATATCCTGAGTTGGAAGGGACCCATAAAATCATCAAGTCCAACTCCTGACTCCACGCAGGGCCAGACAAGTCAGAGCATGTGACTGAGTGCATCGTCCAGACACTTCTGGAGTTCAGCCAAGCTCAGTGACGTGACCTGAGAAGCCCGTTCCAGTAACTACAAGGGTAGTGAGGCACTGGAACAAGAGCAGTTAAAATATAGAAATACACTTATGAAAGGCAAAAAGAGGGGGTGTATATATATATATATAGAGAGAGAGAGAGAGAGAGAGAGAGTGTCCAGGAGATGTGGAAAGAAGAAAGGCGTAGAAGGAGAGGATAACAAAAGAGGGTATGCCTCTTAGAAAGATGTAGAGGGATATTTTGAAGTGGAGAGTATCTAGGAATGGTGTGAAGAACGATTTGGTGGAAAAATACCAGGAGGCTTCAGGCAATAGAAAAAAAGAATTTTAGCTTGAGGAGGAATGAAATAGATGCTTGATAGACTTTATTTTTTTTAAAAGGAGCTTCAGAGTTTAATGGTTAATAAAGAGAAAAGGCCATTGATAGAAACATGGTATGGAAAATACGGGTAGTTTAATGAAGAATATTCAGGGAATTGGTATTAGATGGGATTTTTCCACTTGAAAGGGCTACCTACTCAAAAGATATGCCTAAGGTACACAAGATATAGATGAATTTGAATGGGCCTCAGGAAAGATCAGAACCTAAATAAAAGATGCAGTAACTGTAAATGAGTGCTGGCAACCGGAGATACAAAGGCTCTCTGCATCCATGACAAAAGGCAGAATCAACGTTAACCAATATAAGCATCCTAAATAAACAAATAATTAATGAAGGCAACGTATAAAGAAATCATATTTAATAGTAGTTGAAACCACATGTTTTCTCAGGATGAACAGCCATGACTTCCATCAACTTCCAGAGGTCTTTAGGATTCCCACCTGCTATATACACTATTTTTCATATGCTGTACACCTGCAGGCTAAAGGATATATTAACAGCACTTAAGTATGTACGGCTCTCTCCAAATACTCATCTCAAATTGATTACTGGAGTATATATTTACTGCCTGTCTAAACCGCAACTTAAATTACTGAAGGACTCAAAACAATCTTGGAAGACGATGATAAGCAATGTTACACAGCAAGCACTTATTACTGTTTTAAGCCCTGCACATTGAATTAACAGGAAATGACAAAGTAAAAGAAAGAGAAGGCATAATATCTTTTTTCCTCTTCTGGGTGTACGATTGTAAAGCTGTGACATCGTCTCATAGAGGGGGAAAAAGTTTTGCAAATTTTTTGAATTTTTTCAAAGACTTTTTCTACCTACTTAATCAAATACACCTAAAATGTGTTTGGAAGTACTAATTTTGGCAGAGGTCTGAAAATTTACTCAAGTCTCACTAGCGTAAGAATCAGAAATTTGTACAGCGTTACTCATGATAAGTCAAGCAGCTTCTGGGATTTTCTAGCTGTGAGCACCTTGCTAACAGGTATCCATCAACCTCACTCACCTTTACTGGTGCATTTCTCATATTTTGAACTCCTCCATTTCACATTATCCTGTCTCAGCTTTTGGATCCAGGAGTTCAGAAATCCAATTTCTCTCTTTCACTACTTCTAAAGCATCCTGTTTGTTCAGCTGTCCCCATTATCTACAAGTGCTTCAACCTCAGTAATTGTTTTGGTTTTTTCTCACCCAGGATAGCACAGTTCTTGTGGCATTTGTCCTTTGCATCTTCACAAGACTGAAAACAGTACCAGTGCAGCAACACATCACAGATTTGCCTGCATTATTATCTGGCTGCTTGTGAAAGGTGCTGACAGCAGAACAACTCGGACTTCCTGTCTGCCAGCCAAAGAAGGTTATTATTTGTTATCATCTGACAGTTCAATATAAGCCAATAATCTGGGACTATCAGAGAGAGAACTAGTCTTGAAATAATATTTAGGGCCATTTGGGCGTCTTGATTTTAATCTTGGGCCAGAGCAAAGTTTTGTTCTGTGTCAAGGAGTTCCTTGCCCCCTTTTCCCATTCTAACCTGCCTTCTGCCAGTTGCCATTCAGTTCCTTCTTACTTACAGAAGAAAATGTGATTAGCCTGTCCAGGCCATTCACTCTTGGTTTTCCTGAGTATCAATGGTGAGCTCAATGACTTTGTTTTGTCTGTGAAGTGTGATCACATACTTTATGAGAAGGTTGAAAAACTCCACTGGCTTTTTGAGTCAAGCACTCCATTTAAAAATCCACCATGAATGTTCATCATATTTATCAATATGTCCATTAATCCCATGTTTTTAATATTTCCCCAAAACCTGTATTAATCTATTGCAAACACCTGTATAGATCACAGGTGTATACTAACCCTGACTTCCCAGAAAGCCTTTTTAAAATGTGTTACCATTTTTGCCACCTTCCAATTGTTAAGTACCAGAGTGGTTTATGTGATAAATTATAGGCTGCTGTTAGTTACAAAAACGTGGTTGAATAAAAACCTTTTAAAAACAAACCAACTCATTTCAGCTAATGATGTGTCTAAAGATCTAGAGCTGTTGCTCTGCTTTTTCTCAACTGCACCTGTCTGGATGTGTACTTTATCCACATAAAATTATAAGCAATATCCCTCTGAATTATCCAAAGATAGAAAATCTGTGATTTACTGATTTGTATGAGGTATCTGCTAGTACGTGTCTCTTGCTACTGGCAAAAGCAACCACAAGAACTCAAACACTAAAGAGTACCCTTCCCAAGAATTCCTGCTTAAATGTAATAGGATATGATGACTTCCTGTTGTTTCCAGACTTTGGTGTAACTAAGTTCATATTTAATTATAACTGAAAATATCTAGATTTCTATGGGAGCTATTTAGTTGTGAACTTTTATCACCTTGAAAGCCTCAAATGAAAGACTGCAATAGATTTAACAGAACGGAATAGATACCTGTCAGCTTTTCTCAATAAACCCATTTAAATAATGTTGTTCTCCTGTCTCACCAGCAACCACTGCTACTCAGGGTCACTTCTAAGAAATACAAATTTAAATCACGTACCGAAAACATGCATTAGCCGTAATGCAGTGCTATCTACAAATATTCACGCTAGGTTAGGTTACTCTTCTTGCAAAGAACATTTGTTTTGTTCTACTATGCAATACATGAGGAAAACATTACCGTAGATGATATGTCCACACAAATGGCCAAATGATATTTTATATATTGAAAATAGTCTGTATATACACAATCTCATTTTATTCCAGTTACAAAAGTTGTCTCTAATAAAGACACAATAAATGGAACGTGACTGAAATACCAATGCATTTTCTTCCAGCCTTGAATCAAGGCGGGTTCTCTATGCTTCACCAGGCAGAGAAAGATGGTTTTCTTCCTTGCATCAGACACAAGCAAGGAGAAGCTTTTGTGTATTTGTCTCATGACAACATTTCATCTTAATACAATCTGGTCACAGCAGCTACTGCAGAAAATTGCTCGCAGTTTGCTGGCACCATGGGAGACCATCATTACTGACAAGATTGAGAAACCCATCAATGACAATTCAGGACTCAATCTAACTGTGGCATCCAAGCACTGTGCTTTTTTATTAGGGCTATTTTCTTGCATCTCTTTAATTCTTATTCACGTCTATTGGTCCTTGACTCACATTGCGATTCAGTGCAATAAAGGCTTCAGTTCAACTGAATTCAATCTCAGAAATCATCAAAAAGTAAGATTTATGTAGTACTTTTTAGAAAACCTTATGACGGCCACCAATTCAAGTGAGGAGATGTAAGCTCTTCTTCAACAGTATTGTAAAGATGTTCACCTTCACAAAGGAATCACACAGGGCAGCCTATTCTGCATCATGTTGTGATGACATAAGTCACTTCCTCTGTGGATGTTTGGCAGAAACCAGTTTTCACCTGTACCATCATCTTTAATAGGTTTGTTTGTTTGATTGATTGAAACTCTTTATCATACAGTAGTTTTTTGTAGGAAAAAAAATATATTCACCTTTCAGTCTCATGATCACTCAACTCCAAATCAGCCTAAAGGCATCACTACTCTTAAAAATTATTTGAATAGGGTACAGAAGTATTATTTTGAAAATATATGTCTTGCTGAGTTTAACAAGGTCACAGAACAACTGGTAGAAAACAAGAACTAAAACCAACAGGTCTATTTTTGACTTCCTTGTTATTGCAAATAGCATACCTATACTCCAAGAGAGAAAGAGAGTCTAAAATTCTAGAAATGGGATGATGAAAATGCATCTTTTTTATGAACATTGCACAAAGATAGAGACAGTCCTCAGCTGAAGT
>VZTU01009681.1:0-22699 GCA_013400835.1 Zapornia atra
ATTCTATGATTCTATGATTGAGTGCAGTTAGGGGCCCAGTTCTGGTGCCTCTGTAGACATGCTGCTTTGCAAGCAGCTCTTTCTTTTTCATACAGAGCCTGCCCCGGCATTGTAAGGACCAGGCTGCACACTCAGCTGTGTGCCTTCCACGTGTCCAGGATGGCAGCAGGGAGCTCCCGCACCTTTCACGGGGCAGCTTGGAGGCTCCAGTCTTCAAGCTGCTGCACTGCACACTATCTACCCTCCAGGGACCTAGCGCTGCTCAGCAGATGAAAGGTGCGTGGCTGGCTCCTGCTCTTCTGCCACGCCTGCCCTGCACACCAGCATGTGAGCAAGGTTCCTCCAGTAGGCTGTAGAAAGCAGACTGGTGAGATGAGGCTGAGAGGGGATTTGCCAAAGCCATGTAGAATGGCCCATAGGGCTGCAACAGGAGCACCCTGCTCTGTTGAGAGCTTCAAACTACATGTCCTTGGCCACACATAGCAGGTGCCGCGGCTGCCCCAGTCTGCGTTGGTGCACCACAGCAAGAGAACTCAAGAGAACAGACTACAAGGATGTGAAGCCTGCTGGAGGGTGTTGCTGTGATTGACGTAACCAGCATGGCACATGCTGCATTTGCGTTTAACCGTGCTTCATACAGGAAGCTTGACACTGCTTGGGTGTGCTTCACTTATTTGGCTTGCGCAACCCTGCTTGCCTGCCATGGCTGAAAGCAGGCTGCCTCTTCAACAGTCCAACACGTGCATGCTGCCCCTAGTAGTTATGTTCTCTGGCATAGGCTTGAGCTTACTGATAATACTGAAGCAAATTTTGGAAGTATATTAAAGAGGAAATTATCAGTTAATAACTTTTTTCTTTTGAGGATTTTAGGGTAGAGTTTATCCTGATTCAGCAGCTATGCTCTTCATCACTGTTAGTTTGCTCTTCATCGCTTCCCATTTCACTGGCAGCAACATTTAATGGAATTGATGTAAACTTACTCACTTCGTTTATCCTCCATAGCCTGTTCTTCCTGCTGATCGCTCAGCTCCACATTAAGATTGATTTTTATCTATCTGTTTAAAATGGGAATACTCATTTGCATATGTGTATACTGGCATGGATCCTCAACTGTAGCCAGCACTCAGTCATGACTGTAATCTGTATGGAGCAAAAGGTGCCCCAAACCATATATTGGACAAGAAAAAGCATCTCCTAGGTCATCTATCTCTCATAGTGTCTCCCATGTTTTCTCATGCTGCATATGTCCCAGAGCCAGTTCTGCTGAGTGGTGCTGAAGAAGGCACTTAGATTACAATAACCACACCAAGACAGGTGCTGTGGAAGAAAATAAAATACTTCTGGAGTACCGGGGTATTTTGGGTAGTTCTAGCTGGACTTGAACATGTTGGGAACTCCCTGAGTTTCTGATGCCCAGCCCTCAGGCTTGAAAATTGTGTCTTGATTAGTATATTACATTCTGAAATAAAAGAAAGCTACTCCTACCAAGGCAAAGTCAAGTTGTGTTACTTGTTGGGTGTGCAAGTTAGCAGAGACACCTTTCTGGTAGTGTGATGCATTCACATTTTCTCCCTTAAATGTGTCGTTACATTCCATGTTCAAAAGCATTTTCATTTGTTTGCTTTTGTTTAACATTTAGATGCTTCTATGAGTTTAAACCTAATAGACCTTTTCTGTGTCAGTGACAGCATCTATATTTAAAAGCAAAATACCTCTTGAAGGCAATTGTTTGGTGGGGAGATTGTAGATAGAAATAAAGCACAGAAATTAATTGCAAATATCTTTGGGGTTTGATTTTTCCTTTTTTCCTCTGAAAAGCTGCATTTCGTTTGAATGGAACTGCATAAAAATCTTATTAAAATTGGTTCCACTTTGAAATGTGCTGTAAGACTAATTCTGACAAAGTTGACATTTTATATGCTCCTATCATGACTTAAGAAAGGTAATAAAAATATGGTACTATAGACACTATAAAACCTGGTATAAGATGAATATTACATTTGATATAGATACACTCAGTACAATGCCAGTAAAGAGAAAAGAACTCTATCAAACACTCCTTTTACTTCCACTTACCTAAATTTTCAGCTGCCTTGTTGGCTGACATTCTTTGCTAATATCTTTCTTGGTGGAAAAGATGAACTTTTAGTCATTTGTCAGATTAACCCAAAATGAATGTTTTCATTGATTTTTTCCCCCCAGTCAATGAGCTGAAAAATAAATCAGTTATTCACCAAAAGAACCTACACCCTGCCAGCCTTCATCTTTGCAGATGAGTTCATGAAGCATGAGCTGTATAAATCTCATTCTTACGGGTGAGCTCCCATTACAGGTCTGAAGAGGTCTGACAAGCTGTTCACACCAAGGTAATCCAATGCCCTTATCTTAAAGGAAATTGCTGAATCTGTCTCTGGCCAGACCAAATATTTCAGAAGTAATCCCACTCTCATCACATCATTACTACTACAATGCCTTTTTTTTCTCCCCTCCTTCTAAATCGATGCTTAAGTGAATCTTTAATCAAGGTATTTTTGCATGTGATCATACTGGATACCTCCCCTTCAGCTTAGTTTAGAGTAGCTAGTTACACAAAACCATAACACTCAGAGCAAATACATCTCCAGTGAAGTGGCCTCAAGAACAAATTGGCATTGAGCCTTGATTTGCATTGTGAGATCAACAATGGGATCCAGGTTTCCATATTGAAATAAATCCCGATGACTTAAGGCTGAAGTTTTTGGAGCTCGAAAAGCATTAAAAGGCCTGTGTTCTCTGAGAAATAGAGTAGCCAAAGGTAACATTTGCAAAAACACCTCACTAGTTCAGGATACTGAGACTGGCTGATTTTAAGATTCATCACAAAATAAATTTGAGAGATTTGTCCCAGTTGTTTTATACATTTTTATAGCATCAATATGAAACAAGTGTTTCCAATTTTTTGCTCACAAACGGCTGCTTTATGGCTGTGCTCTTAGAATTAACATTCTTGGGCAAAAAGGTCACGAGTAGAAGTTCATGCATTGCAACGGCCTGCCTGAGGTTTCCACAGGTGATGCTGTGCAGAATGCTGGCACAGCAGGGGTCCAGCCCAATTTTGCAGGAAAGCCGTCACTGAAGGAAGAAGCGTCTTACCAGGATTCATTTTTATGAGGAGACCCATCAGAGAAGAAACTTTATTCCTGGGAAGTTCTGGCAAGTGTAAGCTTCTTGTAAAGTCTTTACACAGTTTACTAACTTCCAGACAATGTATTCAGGCACTTCTGACTTCCTCCCTAAAGAGAAATCTGTTCACTGTTTTCACGAGTTAATGATTAAAGGTCCTCTATTTCATATTTAAAGTATTTTTTATAACTTCAGAATGTGCCCAGAAATCTCGCATATGGTATAAAACACAAATGAGAGCACTGCATTCACATGAAAAATATAGTAGCTGTTGATAGTTGAAAACAATGACAAAAAAATTTCACAAAATACTTTAAATGTCAAGGTGACTTGAATTTCAATGTTCTGTTCTTTCCTTTTTTGAAGTTTTTACAAAGTACCTTATCCCCCAACCTGGTTTTATTACCAACTGCAATAAAATGACTATCAAAAGAAGTTAAATTTTCATTTTAGCTTCTTTTTTCTTTTGCCATTCTGTGTCTTTTAAAATCTCCAACTTCTGAAATTCCAAAGTGATGGAAATACAGAAAGTGCTTTTCTATTTTTCCCTTTTCAGTTTTCTTTCTTTGATACCCTATATTCATCCCAGTCCCAAGATACTTTATAACAATTCCAGACCAGCAAACAAAAATAGGAAGGGGCAAATAGAATTTAACAAAATGAAACAAAAAGTTTTTTTGTTGTGTTCAATTCATCTAAGGAAAGAAAGAAAAATACATGAAAAATCAAACCTTTGACATTTGATTTTCAATATTTTCAATACTAATGAAAACCATGAACATTAAAAGCAAAACTAAATAAAAGCCCTGAAAGCATTTGATGTGGTTCTTGAGTTACAAAAAAGGCTACTTTTGGTCAGGCAAACAGAGGCAGGGGTAAACATCTGACTGGCTGTAGTTGAAATTTCTGCACAATGCTAAATCAGTTCTCATGGAGAATACATTTTCTCCATGAATAGGAGGTGGCAATCATATCTCTTCTGCTTGCTTCAAGCTTTTCATGAAAGGTATTAGTCTCATGCAAGGCAACAGCATCTGACCTTGGTTACTATGACAACTGGTTGTGCATGGCAGTGACTGCAGGATCTGGGTTCAACCAAATTTCTTCATGCTTTTTGCATTTAGGCTGATAGAGTGATCTTGTAATATGACATGTCTCGTAAGATAATGATTTTTATTTCGAAAGACCCAATAGACTTTGCAATTTCCATTTTTTAAAAAATAGCTTTCTGCTTGGTACCCAGTCCTTCTGCTGTGTTTTGACTACCCATCACAGATGGATTATCTGATTCAGAAGAATTAAAGTTGTTTGATTTTTTTTCCCCCCAAGTATTACCGTTCATTTGCTGTCACTTTACATGCAGCCAGGGCTTTTCTTGGAAACTGGAAAAATTGTGTGTGAAGTCTCTTCAGCTTAGGAAAGGTATACTGCCAGGGCCAGCAGACATGTTCAGGATCAGTGAAGGGAGCAGTACTATCAATGACACCGATTTTCCTCTTTTTCTGGATCTTCCAGCCCTGCTGGGCCACATACCAGCTGCCACCTGCCGAAGTGGTCGGGAGGGTGGGTAGGGTTGGGGGAAGCTTAATGTAAAAGCTGGGCTAGATGAAGTTGATAAAAGCCTGTGTGTTTTAGCAAGGTTTTAAATTCATATCCTACACAATGGTTGTTATTTAGTCTAAGAAGGCCTTTTAAAATGTTACAAATTCTCAGGCAAAACCTCTTCCAGAGTGCTTTAATTTCACCTACAGGATCCAGCTACAAGAGCTTCATATGTGTGAGGGTTACAGGAGAAATCCCAGCTGTTCTTCTGAGGCAGCTTTAGGGTTCTTCTGTGTCACTGTGACAATGAATACAGTGGCTGAGGGTCTGGCTTTGAGATCTTGTCTCATTTTATATGAGGTTAGAAGATGGGTTTGTCTAACTGTGCCCTGATCCCATAGTCACATCTTGGTTTCTTCATGTTCACACAAGTCTGAACGGACTAGCTGGCCTTCTTGATTTGAACTGTGGCCCATTACAGCAAGAGCTCAGATGGGCTCCCTGATCAGTCTGTATTACAGCCCATGAAATTTCAAACTAGTCTAGTCATCTCCTTACATTGCATTTGTACAACGACAACGTTGACGTGACGTCTCTCTGGTCCCACTCCTGGGCCCATTTGGAATGAACCTCTTTGAACTTCCTGGCTCTTCAGAGCCATTCAATGTCAGTCACAGCTTGCTAGAGCAATGAATGCAAAAAATACACTGTTGGCATTTTATTAACTTGAAGGATTATACTTTCAGCAACATTCCAGAGAGTAGTTTATCTAAGCTGTAGTATCTGTTACACCCACATTTGAATTTCAATACTCATCAGTTCATAAGCAGAAACAACTCCAGAGAAAGCAGGGATGGCATTTATCATCTTATGCTGTTTACCACTGGAAAGAACGAAGAGCATTCCTATTCTGCCGTACATACACTCTCTTTGTCACCCTACAGTTCCTTGATGGATACCTCGGCTCATTGCTTTTTTCAAGCTTTTGGCCTCACATAAAGGTAAAATTACTTAGCAGAAATGCAGTTCTATTGAGGGTGCCAGCTAGGTCTTTTGTGTACTTCAGGGACTAGTTCTATGTTTTTCTTGTCCTTCTTTGTCTTGCCTGTCTTAAAAGCACACATTTTGAGCAGAAGCTCTCTTTTCCTGACTGTGTGTGCATTGCCTAGTACAAAACTGGCAAGGAGTTCTAGACAGCCCTGACAGAATTAATCTCCACTGCAGCGATTTCCTCTTGCATGGTGCTGAACAGGCTTCATCCCCCAAGATGGCACGGGGCACTAAGAGCTCTTACCTGGGAAGTGACTCTCAATCAATGTACAGTGTTCGTGCTTCTGATTCCCTTGGCAGACATATAGGCTGTCCCATCTGCATGTACTGCTACAGAAGTCCTGACTTCAGGAGGAGGCTGTGTGTGGATGGCTCCCAGCTACTGCGGACTTGCTCACAGCTCTCCATACAGGCTCAGCCAGCATGAAGGCACCAGTCAAAAGGTTCAGAGCCTGCGGCAGCACAAACCCCTCCTCTTACAAAAGCTGTTTCACCCCCCTGTCCCTGTCCCCCCTCCCAGCTCTGTCCCACAGCCATATGAAAGAGAGAAAAAAAACCTCACAACAATCCAAATAGTCAGATTTAAGTAAATGGGAAATTACTGTACTTGGTGAATATTTAGAAAGATAAGAGCCTCCAGGGTTCAATAACAGATTAAATTCGCTCCTCTGTATTCAGGGATGGGATGGCAGTTCCCCTGGCTGAAATGAACAAGAGGTGAAGTAAAATTCTCCTGTAGGCAGTTTGAGTCTCTGTAATGTATTTCGGAGACTGCAGAATAAGCTAAACATAAATGGTGCTGTAACTCAGTTCTTAATATATCATTAAGCTTTATAAGCATGAGGAAAGCAGAAAGGAGAAGAAGCAGGTTCATATGCTCTTTTTTCCAAAGCTTGCAAACCAGCAGTAAGCAGCTGTGACTTTTCACAGTATTTTCTGGTATGTTGCTGGTATATTTCCTCACACTCCTCTGATATGTTTCTTCTGCACGGTAGAAACATTAAATCAGTGTACCTTGCCTGTGCGTACAGGTGTGAGGGAAAATCCTTTCTGTTCCCTCCTTGTCTCTCTTCCTGCTGCAAAACACAGATATCAGAGAAAAAGGCATTCAAGAAAACAAGTGAATGGCAGCAAAACCAACACAGCTGGAGGGCTGTGAGTAGCAGCAAGCAGAACAGGAGAGGCGGCAGACACAGACATCAGAGAACAGTTGCAGGAAAACACACATCCTGGAACAACTTTGAAAGGAGCATTCGGGTAAGACTTAACAAGTTAATCACTGCCTGTTAATTACTGTTAATGGCAGGATTAAAAATAATAAAAGCCATTTATCTCATTCCAAAATAATTAGCCTTAATGACATGTTTGTACAGCACATAGGCATTCTGATGGGGATCAGCTCAACATCTGTGTGTGCATAGCTTATATAACAGCAATAGGTCCTTGTAAAACGTCTGACAGATGTGGGATCATCAGCTTTGCTGAGACTTCTCCAGGGTTTCAGGGATCTGAGCACCGACTTTCTCTGATTTTTCCACGGGGTCTGCAGGAGCTAATGTTTCTGAAAATTAGGATTATTTATCTGTATTATCCCTAATGTAAGCCTGTTGTAGTAGCCCTGCTCTGCACCTTGAGAAACAGAGGAGATGTTAAAGGATTTTATCAGGATGATAAAGGCCTTGGGATCTGCCCTCCTGGTGCCTTTGGCACATTTTGTGCAGGTTTCTCATCCTGCTTGGCTCTCCCGTATCACATGTTTGTGTAATAACTCTGTTCTGCTGGCTGATAAGTGTCGCTAATTCCCTTTGGGATTGTTCTGAAGTCAGTTATATGGTCTCTAATTCAGTTTCTTTACACACAAGGAAAAGTTAATACAGTTCTTACTGTTCAGTCATTACAGCACAGAGTCAAACCACTGGTGCTGCAAAACAAGGGCTACCATTGTGAAATAGTAGAGATTTCTCATCCAGGTGTCTTGAGTAATTGACGTTATCTAGACAGAAATCTTGCTGAGTAAAAAAGAAACCAAAATACCATTATTACTACCCCTCATAAAAAAAAGGAAATAATGAGTGGCAAACTTACTGGGAATGATCACGAGTGTAGGTGAATGTTACTCATGGAGAACCCTGATTGAATAGCTCTGCTTAAACTATTCCTCATTAATAACTCTGACTTGTGCAATTGCTGCTGTCTTAGCTACTGCCGTAGGATTGCTAGCTGGAGTACCTCTTTCACTTGTGATTTGAAGTAGCACTGCTGGCTACCACCTTGACTATTTCTCTACATTTAGCTCTGTGACACATGAATGTAGTAAAGCCGGGGCTGCAGCCTTTTTCCAGCTGTCCTCCTCCTTCAAATGCAAATGTCTCCAATGACAGTGGAGTTAATGACCTCTTAATATCAAGCTTGACCACATCCTCCTGATTTCTTCAGGCTACACTGAACAAACATTATTATGCAGTTACCTGATGCAGGGTCTAGTCTTTTTGCTGAGAGAGTCTAATCAGTGTTGGTCCCTTGAAAGATGATTTTGGGCGGAGATGTCTGCTGCACCTGGTTAAGTGGGGTGGAGACCTCTTAAATAGTGGTGGTGAGGCTGGGGCTTCCTAGTGGTGAGCAGAATGGAGAGGTTTAGAGCTGTGGTGGTAGTGGTGATGAGGATGTTATCCCCATCTTTGAAGCATTATGAGGACACCTGGATCAGGTCCTTTGCTCGATACCTGCTGAGGCTCCTAGGTTTCATCTTATGGAGTACTGCTGCAGCTCTGGCTTTTGGTGGAGTTGTTGTGATCCTTATGTACAAGAACTACAGATATTTATTTCAGGAATCTTTCTTGTCTCTCGCTGGCTGGCTGGCTGTTGTAGCTGCACTTACCATGCTACCTACTGGAGTTTTGGCTATCTCTGTTTCTGTTAAGAGCTCCCGCTATCAGCAAGGGGCTCTCATGTACTTGCTACTGGTCATTTTTTGCCTGCAAATGTCTTCAGCAGTTCTGGCGCAGTTCTACTCGATTCATACGGCTCCTGAGCTGAAAAGAACTATGGGCTACCTTGTCTACCACTACAATGGGACACAGGTTCCTGGAAGCATGGCTGTGGATACAGTACAGAGGAAGCTGCAGTGTTGTGGGGTCCAAAACTACAGAGACTGGCTTAATGCAACAGCTGCTTCTTGGCACCTTTCAGCTGAAAAAGCTCGTGTCCCTGAAAGCTGCTGTAAGGAGGAGTATTCTCCCTGCAGGGGTGATGTACACCATCCGGACCATCTTTTTCAAGAAGGCTGCCTAAGGAAGCTGCAAGACCTGTTGCATTTTGTCATGTTTTACGTGTTTTGGTGCTGTATTGTGCTAAGTGTCTTAGAGCTGTTGGTTGCTGTGAGCAATGGCATCCTCATGAGGAATCAGCCTTTCTGTGACTTCCAAATCCTGGACTCATCTACCTTCTCATAGGCGTGCAGACACTGGCAGCATTTCTGAACCTGCTGCATGTTTCCTGTGTGTTGTACTGTGCTGCAGTTGCACTGGGAAATTTTTCTTTTTTTAAATTGCATACAAATCAAAATAAGTTATCATTGCTGGATTTTTTTTTTGATGTTGCACTATTAATTCAGTTTCCCTTCAGTCCTTGTTGACTAAGTATTCTATAGCTGAAGAACTTCATTGCTGGAAGTCACAGCAGGGAGAGGAGGGTCTTCAGCATGGGCAAACTTGAAAATACTGTACATAAACATAGGGTAAGCAGTAGGAAGAGGTATGTCTTGCTCAGGGGAGCATGTTGTGAGGTCATGACCTGAACTTTTGCAATAAATCTCAACTGTGCTAGAATCTTGAAAAGCGATTGAAGTTGTATTTAATGCTTTGGTATTTCTAAAAGAAACTTTTTGGAAAGTGATTAACAGGTTTTGCTTTTTCTCCTTCAAAGATTGGTTAAAAAAAGTAACTCATTTTTCAGTGAAAAAAAAATGCCCATCTTTGAAGTGGTGGCATGAAGGTGCAGTCTAAATGAAGATATGTTTAACAGCAGCAGAGTAACTAGTAAGATGACATATAGCAGGAGGTATAGTTATCTCAGGAGTTGCACAGAAGAAATTCAACCCCCCCAAAAAAAACCACGGAAGAGGAAAGTCCGTATTTATTAACTTATTTCCTCTCAAAGCAAAGATTGAGTCAATTCTCCTTTCCTGAAACATTATATAGGGTCATAGGTATGCCTGAATTACAACAGCAATGCACTGGTTTTTCTTAAGGTACACAAGCCTTACTCTTAGAAAATTCTCTTCTTACCGAGTTTCTGTGTGTCTCATTCCAACCTGCATGGGCCAAAAGGGACTAAGTCAGCACATGGGCTACCCCTATGTCAGTGTTGGTGTTTAGGGAGGTGCTGGCAAAGGCTCTGCTCTACCCATGTTG
Organism: Zapornia atra; assembly: GCA_013400835.1. Lineage (NCBI taxonomy): Eukaryota > Metazoa > Chordata > Aves > Gruiformes > Rallidae > Zapornia > Zapornia atra. The sequence continues at coordinate 10,167 of VZTU01009681.1, forward strand.
GCCTGTGCAATGTGTTGTTTTATGTGCTTGTACCTGTGTGCCTGGGAAATGCTCTCAGCCTCACTGCTGACCTGTGAATGGGAACTGCAGCAGCTGTGTCCTTTGGTAAGTCTATGCAGGGAATCTCCAGAGCCTATATGTGCACCACAGTGGGAACAAGGAAACTGTATGGGTCACAATAGCCACTGGACCAGGCAACACCCTTGGTACTTGAAGGAATACTCAGGTAATTCATTATTATTTTTAATTTATTTAAAATTTTCTACCAGTTATCAGGTATTTTATGACAAAATTCAGACACCAAATCACCCAATATTGATTTTTCCCTGGGGCGAGGGGGAAGTAATCAGAGGACCTGGCTCAGCTCTTGCAGGCTTATTAATAACTACACAGAACGGCATCATGAAATATGCTGCAGGGCCACTTGATAACAAAAAACCCAAACCGAAACCCTTGATTTAGGTAAGGGAAAAGTAGTTCATTAGGACAGAGTAATTATTCCCAAAAAAAGAAGGAATATTCCAAAGAATAAAAAAAAAAGTAGCTTTGTCATTGAATAACATAATAAATGGAAAGACTTCTTTCAGTTTGCTTTCATGGAATGCATATGGCAGTGAGTAAAATTTGTCTCGTTTAGCACTGCAATTGGGTGTTTATGGCTTTGTGCTACCCTGTCACATAAATGTTTTGTGATGCAAAATTATTGCTATGCCATTACAAAGATGCAATGAAACTGAAGTGACAGCAACTGGCCCAGGAAGAAATTGAGTTTGAAGAAATAAAGGTGGAAAAGCAGAGACTATGTAGTGTCTTTTTACCACCTGCTTTCCTTAAGGGGGAAAATTTTCCTCTCAGATCAGTTTTTATACCTTACAACTTCCTTCACAAGTTCTTAGGTTCTCTTAGAAAAGAGGAACACCCATATTTTTCACTGCTAAGTGGAAAGTAGCAACTTCAAGGTGGTTAAAAGGGGCAATTACTATTGTGGATGTCCTCATCTACTCTCCAGTCTGCTAAAAGTCCAGATCATGCATGGCTCCCTCTGTTCTTGCTGTACTAGGAAAACTAGAAGATAAATATGAAATAAAAATCTCTGGGTATTAACTATAAGAAATGTCTTTTAGGAGTTGTTGGGTTGTGGGTTGGGCTTTTTTCCCCCCTCTGCATACTAGGCTACCTCTGGAATATCAGATCTTAAACCTGGTAAAAACAAAAGGGAGAGTGAAGATGCATGAGAGAAACCCACTACAGATAGAAATGGTTGTTAAGAGAGACACTAGACAAAAGAATCAATTTATTACCCCTTTAACTAGGGCATTTTAATGCTGAATAGTTACTTCTGGACAGGAGAAACTTATTTTTAAATAAAATAGGTCTTGTTTTTAAGAAACCAAAGTCTATTTCTGTGTTGAGATAGATACATAAATCCTTGGGTATTACTGCAATCTACACATTGCATGCTTCATTCTGAAAGGACCTCCAGAAGCCTTTCATAATCTGTAAAAATCAGCAGCTGTGTAGGCAGGCAGCAGATGACTTATAGTCAACATTCCTGGAAATTGTGTTGTTGGAAGGGGAAAAACTGATGTCCGGTGCAAGGCTAGAAATATATTCTGCGATTAGTCTTTTGCAGAGTACACTGAAGCCTGTATATTCCATCTGTGAATTGGTGATTTCATTATTATGTCATTTTAGAAAACAACAGTGAGGCAAAATTAATGCTGAAAGGTAAAAATCATTGTTACAGCCCTTTAACTTCTCTCCTCTATGCCTGTCTGGGACTGAGAGCACCGGCTGCAGCTCTATGCCATGGCCACTCTGAAATGGATTGCTGCTTTCTGACTCCCTTCACCTTTCCAGATGGTGAGCATGTGGAAATTATACTACTTCTTTTTTTCTTTCTGTGTGCCCATTGGTCTTTCTGTCTATCTTTCAGCCTTTTCTATCACTTTTGATTTTTTCCTTCCCAGCTCCCCCCCTCCCCCTTGTGAATGCTAGGTTTTTAAACTCTACCTGGAATATATCCAGATTCTGAAATGATGAGCAGTCCATCAAGTTTCAATTTAAAATCTGTGTCACAATTGCAAAGCAGAAAGATCTGGGCTTTGGTAGAAGGTGATGGAAGACTCAGTTCCTGCCTACATCCCATAGATACTGATAAATCGCTTAAAGTTACTCTTTAATTGAAATTGTGGCTTTTATGGTAAGGGTTTTTTACCTGTGCAGTGAAGCAGGAGGTTGTAGTGTTAGGCTGTGTGGGGCTTTTTTTCTTAGAATTTGAGTTGGGTGATCTCCACAAGCTAGAAAAGACTACGTGGAACAGCTAAACCTTTTTTCTTACTATACAGGGTATTTTCTCTAGAGCAACACCACCAGTAAGGCCTTTGCCAATATCTGGCAGCTGCTACTTCAAACACCAGGAAGAAATCTCCTTGTGTGTGACTGTCCCTTGAGCCAAATGGCTCTTTCAAAGCAATAGAACATTTTCTGAGCACATTTCTGAAAGCCAGAGAGTTGCCAAATTGACATTTAGTTTGTCTGAAGCATTGAAGATGAAAGATTTCATGTCATCTGTTGTTAATGTTTTTAGGTGTCAGAAATCACTTTTTATCCTGAGGGCTCCCTTTTACCTTTTTCTTTTTTTAAAAAAAGAAAATAACTGTATCTTCAAGAGATAAGCATTCTGTTATTGCCTGCTGTATACAGTAAATCACTGTGGAAACATAAACTAGTTTTCCATATAGATAAGTAGTTTTACTGAAAAATTCAGAAAGTACCTACAGTGAGTTTAATTGCCTTGATGTTGCTCTGATATACCACAGGAGTTTGTTTTGTAATGAAAAGTGATGTCATCTATAGTCCCCAGTAGAGGAAAAGCTAAATATTTCATGCACTGACTTAACACTTAAGAGGATCAACACTAAAAGCAGCTCTGTGTGTGAATAACTTGATTTTGTCAGGAAAGGTCATACAGGTAAAGCTATCTGGGAACGCACATGTTTGCAGTTCACACCTGTGGAAGAGGACGGCTGTGCTTGCCTGGCACAAAAGTGGTGTGACCTCCATAGTTAAACCCATCTGGGGGATGCTGGAAGAGGAGAATGTGGCACAAGGTAAACAAGTCCACAGAAGGTACACCCATATTGTTGCTAAGTGAACAAAAAGGGTTTTTTGAGAAATTATGCTCCTGGTTTGAGAAAGAAAGATTAAGCTTGTGCTTAAGGCATGAAAGATGAAAGCAAGAGGCTATAGCTCTGGAGAGAGCCTAGGAGTAATAATAAATCCTGCAGTCAAGCCATTTGTGTATCCCTTTCAATTTTTGTCATCTTCTATATGTACTCCTAGAGAAAATACCTTCCAAACCTACCTATGTGTGTTTTGAAGAGAGAATGTTTCAATATGCAGTATGTAATTTATGTTTATAGGTATGCATATTTACATGGAGACTGTAAACAGATATTCTTGTGGGGCTTTCTATAACAGTCAAAAGATTGATATTCATCTTGTATCTATATCTGAGTCATAGTAAAAAGTCATACTTCTGAGGGCTTCTGTGCCTGGCATAGACTTGGAGTGGATGAAAAAGCAGAAACTAGCCATGGCAAAGTTACTTTCTAATTAAAGAAGCTTCAAACGGTAGCTATAAACCATTGGAAATATCCAAGAGACTTGCATATAGAAAACTCCTCATCTATTTCTTCATCCTTTAAGTCCTGTCAACTAATACCTTTTCTGATAATTCAACAGATGCAGTCAGTATGCATCTTTTTATTAGACTTCAAACTGTTCATTTCTTACCGTGGTTTATGTGTTACTTCCTAAGAAGATTTGCCAGAATTCAGCTTTGTGAGTGAAGGTATGAGGCTTGCATCTAAATTAATGAAAGAAGTTTGGAAGCTTTGTTGGATTATAGGTTTTAAAAGAAGGAGAAAAGTAGTCACAGTCTGAGAAAATCCCTTTCAAAGAATGAGGAACTCACTCAACTGTCTAAATGATGCAATATTTAAGCCAACTCTCCAGGCTTGTTGCTTTGTTGTTGTTTTTAAAAGGCTGTTTCAGACATATTAACAGGTACCAGGAGCTTATGCTTCTGTTGAAGGAGGAGTCTGAGATTACTCTTTACTAGATCCACAGCTACCAGTAACAATTTCCTGCCTAGTGAAAGTGAGTTTGATTTGTATACTTGAGGAAGGGATAACGGGAAAAGCAGCAGCTTTGCAAAACTTCTGTTTTGGAAGAAACTCCCATATAACTCCTTTGGCATGTCTGTCCCCGTGGAAAGCACTTTTAAGCCAGTGAAGGAGTTCCTGCATGCATCGTCCCCAGGTAAAGATCTTCACATTCTCTGGAACTGGAAAGCCTGAAGCACTTTATACTAGCTGAGACCTGGCCTGCAGTATGGGGACAAACGAGGCTTTTCTTGCATGCACCTACATACAGCATACTTAATTTACAACCATAATTATGGGGCTAGGTTCTTTCTTAAAGAGTGGCTAATAAAGAAGCCAAGGTAAGAAATGAAACCCAACTTTCAAATCTCACAATACCATCCTGGAAGCTGACAAAAAAGCAGCCTATTTTGTAATCCAAGTACAGAGAATGAACTGAACTACTTATTCAATTATGTCAAATGATCAGCATTCATTTATTAAATGATGTAAAGTGAAATTAAATTAGAGCAAGTAAGTGATTACATTATGTAAAACAATTTTTAAAACTGGGGTAATGTGATCACCCTTCATTTATTACATTAAGTTCAGAATATTGAATATTGGTGCTATTTTTATATTCATGGAAATGCTTATAATGATGGACTAGTTAAAACATAGTTTGCGAGTGAAGCCACTCCTTTTCATATTTCTTTTCCAGTATTGGCTCTTGGTACAAAGCTGCTATTTCTTTCAAAGTGAAAGCCAAGATTTCACTATAACTTTCCAGCTATTATTTGTTCTTACAGGTAAAACCTTGTAAACATTACTTGTAAACATCATTTTTACCATGTCAAAATCAGGGAGAAAATGGCCAACAGTCAACGAGATTGGGGATGGCAGAGTGAAGGGAAAGGGAAGAAATGGGTACTAAATTTGCAAGCTAGGCAATAGGAAACATACTGCATATTTTGAAAAAAATAAACAGTCATGCCTTTCTACAAGACTCGATTTTCTCTTTTGCAGACAGATGGGATGACACTATCACATTTGATCATTGTATTGAGACTTCTTTGGAGTGGGAGAAGGAGGATAAAAATGTGATCCTGTTGTCCACACACAGAGGTTGAAATTGCATACCTCTCTGCTGGCCTATTGTCTCAGAGCTACACTGGACTAAGAAAAAAAAGTATTTTCTTCATATCATATTGGATTGTTTTGGATCCGTCCATCTTTGGATGCTACTTAACCATTCATGTTGTAGAATTGGCTTGAAGGAAACGAAAAATATTAGGAATAGGACCCAATATTAAGCAAACTTCTTTCCTTACAGTATTTAGTGAGAAAATATTTCTCTGTGTACTCAAATATCAATCTCTTGCTGAACCTCAGGTATTTTTGTTGCCAGAAATCTTAATGTCTTAAAGAATGTGTTCTTACTCAGTGAGCCAGGTGCAAAATCCTTAGGTGTCTGCAGAGTTTTTCTAATGAAGCTAATTGTGCAACTTAAGCCAAACAAAAAAAAAATCAAATGTGAGATGCTGATTATTTGCAGAGCTGTGTGGGAAGAAAACAGCCCTTCAGACTGTAGGTAAAAGCTGCTGTGCCAATGGCACAACGTTATGCCTATGGAAAAGGGAGCATATGGAGGCATGTCTGGAAGAGCTGTTTGAAATACTTGGAGTATATCTGTTGGCTGACAGAATTAAGGAACTGAGTAGGTTCCCCTCCCCACCCGCCCCAGGATTTTCTGCAGGGGTAAGATGGCATGTCTGTGTGAGAGCAGCTCTGTCTTAAAGAAGATTTCATTCTCTTTCCAGAGCATTTTCAACCAGACGAAAATCAATCCAAGGATCTTATAGAGATGAAGAGTCCATGCAGAGACAAGATAGAAAACTACATAAGTTCATGGGAGAACTAGTGGTTGCTTGGCTCTGGTGAGATTGCAGAGAATGCAATAGTGACAAATATGCAAAGTAACTGGAAAACAGGAGAAATATTTTTATCTCAGTGCCTTGGCAAATATGGTCTTATAGTGCTGTTAATAACTCAAGGTTAAAAAAACTCACCAAAATTAAATTTTGAGAATGTAGAACACTTTGTGTAACCTACTGCTGTAGCAACTGTGGAAATACGTAGCCACAGGCTGCCTCTCTGATTTAGCATGGTTTGAGTTTATTATCTTCTCTCCTCTAGAAAATTTTATTTTAAGGTTTGAAAATTATGAGCTTCAACATTCTTGCAAGAAAAAAAAAATAATGTAAATAATATTTTATATATATCAAGCTGTATTTTTCTTATCTTCTACTCTGGAAAATGGATCAGCATGTGGCAGATAATCTGTAAATTGAAGTGTAAAGTGTAAGCACCTTGCTTAGTTTTGTATTCAGCCAAAGAAAAAAAAATAGAACAAAGTACACTAGGCAGGAAAAAAAATACAGAAAACTACGTTTCTATAGTGCATGTGAACAATGACAATGAAATATGCTGGCTATTAAAGAAATACATATTAATGGTTTCAATAGTTAGTTGCCTTGTTTTCACACAAATTTATAGCCATTATTATCTCCTGGCCTAACTCTAGAATCTTCTCTGATTCAGCGATTGATGACCCTAAGTTACTCCCATGCAGTCACTTCTATAAATTAATTTCATATACCATATTTTCAATACCCTGTACAAACAGGGTAAAACCAGGGTAATAAAAACCCCATCACCCTCTGAGCTAATAAAGTCTTCAGAGGCAGCACATTCCTCTGAGTGAAGGGCTCAGTCATCTGTCTCAGCAAAGGGAAATTTTAAAAACAAAAACAAAAAAAAAGGGAAAGGGAGGAAAAGCCTGGAATACTCCAGCAGCAGTGGGAAAAGTTTAACGGTGTGAGCAATCAAAATGATTCTCACACTCAGCACAATGTGTAATGATGGCCCGGCAAGACCAGGCCTTGCTGTCACTGCTTCTCCTGGCTGAGTTTTCTCTTTTTGGCATGTGATGGCAACTGACACTTGTCCTCTGGGAGAGGCATCTTGGTATGACAGCTTCTGGTCCAAGGAACGCCCCTTCCTCGCTGGTGGGACTCCTTGGGGCTTTCCCTCTTTCCCCATGTTAAAAGCTTCTGCAGTTGTTATTTAGATGAAAATTGATGGTGTAGGCATTTGAGAGGCCTGCTTGGATGTACAACAGTTTCAAAGTGAACTGGAACTATAAAGCTAGGTTTAGGCAGAAGAAAAAGCAGCCTCATTGATAAGAATAAATTCTTTTAAACTTTTCTGACTGGGTGAGACCCAGCAGGCTTTATATTTTACCCAGATGTCTCAAATACCTGCAGAAAATGTCTATGGGCGAAATACTCTCAGGTTGATAAATGACAGTGAATAAATACTGGTGTGCTTTCACACTGTACCCATTTGGTACTATGTCACTCAGTCCTTTAATTGTATTATTAACATGAAATTGGTTTTAACTCTGGGTCCAGGTACCAGGGCACAGTGTCTAGCTGTGGCTTGCTGACAGGGCTGTATGTCCCTTCAGACCAGCTGCTAACTTCAGTAAACAGTTGCATAAACACGACTCTTGATGTCATGCAATATATGACTAGCTGACTAGACAGCAGCAAAACGAACGACTCTGTTCTACTTTGCTATGTGCTTTACTCTGGGATGAGAAGAAAGGAATTTTGTATGTTTCTTCATTAAAACAGACTTTTCATCCTGCATTAGGCAAAACTCCCGGGAAACAACCTTTCCCCACCCTTAATTAATCCAGAGAGTGAACATGAGGATGACTAGACAGATGGGACATAATTTGAGTATGGAAAAATTGTCATCATCCCTCTTTAATTAGTGTTATAGGATGGCTCTCTTCAGATATAAGTAGATATGACAAAGATGTGTTTCACATATTCAAGAGGGTAATTAAACTGCCACATGCTCAAACCAATATACATACAGATCTGATTAAAAAGCTGACTCTCTGAAAACAATGATGGATGAGGTTTTAATGCGCGTGGGTATTAGAAAAACAGTGAGAGGGGACTGCTGTGAAACGAATTGTTTCAGTTCTTGGCTGGGAAGGCAAAAAAGGGGGAATTATTAAGATGAAGAGAGGCAAAAGCTATATGGAGGAACTGAGGACGCAGGAGGATGAATTAATGCTACAGAGTTTAAAATAATGCTTTAATGATAAAGACAAGAGATCGGGCAGACTGTACCTGTCATCAAATCAAAGCATATCTCTGTATAGTTATGCAGTATGCACAGTGCAGACCGCTTTTTCAACTCCAGACCATACAACTGCTCCTTGCATTAAGGTGGTAGGAGTGTGTAGTTCTGAAGATGAGTTTTCATTTTTGTACAGAGAGAGGCCAACAGGAAAATCAAAGTCTTCAGGTGCCATAATGCAGGAAATGGGTTTTGAGAGTATTTAAGTGTTTTGATGTAGCAGTGAAACCCTGTTTCATCACTTTAAAAAAATAAATAAACCAAAACAAAATAAAAATAATTTCTAATGTATTCAGCAAAGGGTTTTTTTTTACTAAATGGTCATCTTAGCCTGCTTTCCACCGGTAAGCTCTGCGTGGGTTCTTGGAGACACTTCAAGAGTACTTGCATAGGGGAAGGAGCCTGAAGGATTTCCCAAGGTGGTGTGCATACCCAATGGGTACTTCTTTTCCCATCTTCAGGTCTGTCACCTCATGCTAGCTCCTCTCTAGAGGCTACTCCCTTCATGAGACAAACCTGGAGGTTGTTTTTGCATTTGGTCTTCACATAGTGTCACAGTCTTTGCAGAATGCCTGCTGTGACTCAAAATCACAGAAAAACTCTGCCTAATTATACTAAAATAAAACTGAAATGTCATGTTACTATGACACTAAGAAGGTCCTGGGATCAGCTTGTTAGGCAAGAGAACTGAGGGAATAGAGGTCTTAAGTATACTTGTGGTTTCCTGTCAAAATATTATATAAATCTATTTATATGTAAGAAAGACAAAAGAAAAACCTACTTAAATATCAGTTCTGTTGCTCAAGGGAAAACTGGGATTGCAAGTTTGGACCCAGTCATATTGTTCTCCCTACCCACTGCACCTGCTAAAAAAAGACCCCTCCATTTGCAATTATGTTATATAGGAAGTGACGTTGCTGTTGCTTTTATCTGTGAGATATAAGAGGAGGTGAAGCAAGTGGTAAAGTCTTTGCACTTTCAGGTATGCTTCCTCATCCAGCTCTATGAGAGGTTTCAGCTTCCACTCTTAGTTTTCCTCACACTATAAGTCTTGCCTCATCATGCCACTTCACTTGGTAATTCCATTTTTTGTTAACGTGAGTACCACAGTGCTTCCTGACAGACACCTAGCTCTGCCATTGGCTTCTTTACCTCCATCCCTGGCAGAGTGGTGCAGCTAACAGGTAACTGATGGCATGAAACAAACAGATGTCTCTTCTTCATGTAATCTTATATTTTTTCTGGAAGACTGTAGCAGTTTCCAGATTTATTTATCTTAGGTTTATTTTCTCCAAATTAGATACATAGTTCCATTCTGATGGGACAAATGGCCTGGCACTTAACATATCTGAATCAAACAGAAATCAGTGCCCATTAATGTTGGAGCTAGAGTTAAAAAATGAAGGTAGTATAGATCCTTGAAATCTGCTTCAAACAGAAATTTCTACTCTAGGCACTCAGCCAGCAGAATTGCCCTTTTTTTTATTATTTTCCTGCCACTTTCATTATGATTTATTCTTTTCTGTATAAATAATCCCTGCATTGTACCCAGGGAGTCATTTCATTTTTAGGAGATAGAAATCATTCATTTCTTGCCAATGGGAGCTCATAAAACAATATATTGACAATTACAGCCAGCTGAGCTGGTGATTATGAGATTAATTATTGTTGTGAGTGATGGCATTTAGCAGTGTCAGGTTTCCAGCTCTGGTACAACGGGCATTTTCTATATGGGCAGAAGGCATCTGTGCAAAGAGTGGTGCAATGGCTGTTGGACACGGGGTCAGGCCTGTGCTAAGGACTCACAGCTCTCCTCCAAATGGACAGGAGCACAATGGGCTTAGCTTTGGGATTTGCAGCTGATGGCTTCCCCGCAGCTGACATTCTGTGAATATGGCATCAGTACAGTTTGGGTCAAATGCCACCTTTGAAAAGGAACCTCTTGGGTTTATATGCAGATAGGAGGCTATTTTCAGTTCTCTTCGTAGTAGATTATTCAGGATATCCCACAGGTAGCAGTGACAGTTCGATTTTCCCCTGCCATTATCACGAGAAACTAACGTTGCAACAGCTGTCATAAGAAACTAATCTGCAGCAGAGCTAGACAGTCTCTCAGATATGTTGGACCACTTGTTAGTCAATGATGACACTAGAAACCTGAGTTAAAGGAATTAGAAGAAAAGACAATGAAACAACCAACGTACCTGAATAATTTGCTGAGAGCTACTGATAAATCTTTCTAAAGAAATGAAGCTTTCTAAGGTGGATATGGCAAAAATACTTGAGCCCCAACAGTTGGGAATGTATGGAAATTTTTTTATCTTCAAATGGTTTCAGCTAATTCATCTTATTTTAACAGAAAAAGATTAGTAATCAGTCTCCAGAGTGAAGTAGCTGACAGGTCCATGAAGGATGTGGCAAGCCCAAGTAGATAAAATACAGGCACGAGTCTCCTCAGCTTTGGTCTGAACATGGGCAGATTTGCCAGAGGGAAAAAACCTACTGTGACTGTGATAGCTGTCCTAAAGTGTAACTGTCTGGTGATCCTGAAGGCAATTTCACTGAGCAGGATGAATACTGCTCTAAAAGCCAAAGGAGAGAAAATTTAAGTGACAGTTTTCTTATTTCTTATCAAGAAACAAGTCACTGGAGATGTGCATTCCCACCAGATCCTTGCTTTTACAGCAGCTATCTGGGCAGCAGCTGATGGTGGTGATGCCTAGGGTGAGCCCATGGACACATGCAATGCATTGCTTTGGAGGTGGCACTGCACACAGTGATGCTGAGACATTGTAGGGTGGCCTGAAGTAAAATGCCTGAGATGCTCATTTAAATGTGCATGTTGCTGCTAAAGAGAATAGGAGAAATGTTGCATGACACCAAGTATCTGCAGGCAGGGGGCCTGACCAGAGAAGGGGCAAGTGTGGACGCCCAGCTCACTCAGACTGCTGAGGGGACTGATGGCCTCCAGTGCTGAGTTACATTACATGCTCAGGGCACAATCAGACTATGTGGGTCCAGGTCAGATTGCAACAGAGTCCTTACTTTGTGCCCCATGTCACTGCCCTGGAAATGGGTAATTTCCCAGAATTGCAATTTGAGGCAATTTTGCACAGAAAACATCACACAATATCCCAGTGAAATCCCAGGACACTACGTGTTCTAGGTCACCTCTAAGAAAATTAGGATGTCATGTCAACATCCAGTGATTTCCCAGTTATACATCCTTGAGTAGAAAGGTACTGTTTAAGGGAATTAAAATCCAGAGTAGTTTCTAAAAGTTTGTGTCTTGAATTGTATTTCACATCCATGGATGCCAGACTGTAAGGTGAATATTGTTATATTTAACATTCCTAAAACTGAAAACTTCATTGTGAATGATCCTAAAGTAACCTTTAAAATGGTCTAAAAGCCAGAGCTTTTACCATTTCTTTTCCTAAACCTATATAACTGCCAACTAAAGCATTATGAGCTATTTAGCTGTTTATTATATTTTACTAAGGGTGGCTTCTGATTTAGCAAAAACTAACGATGATTGGAGTTTACTAGGGAACAGAAGGGCATGATCTGTGGGGTGGATGCCAGAGAGCTGGTTTAGCAAGCATGAGATGCTGCAGATGATGCCAGGAGCCCTAACTTGATCCCTGGTTTTATACCAACTTGATTGCATGAAGTGTCCAACACTTTAAATAAGCAATGAAGGGAATAGCGTGCACACTAAGGAAACGTGAATTAACAGTGAAAGGCAGGAGGCAGAGACGCACTCTGCTCCCCTGCCCACCTTTTCAACATATACCGTAAGAAGGCAGTCAGGATGCAGAGGCAAATGCTTTGCTGGCAGCAGCATTTAAGCAAAGACCTGCGAGGACTCTCTCCTGGTCCTGGCCAGGCCACAGTCAGCCTTGCCGAGCAGCCAGTACAGGTGAGCTGAGGTAGCCCGGGCTGTTTCCCACGCCCCCTGACATCACCCCCAAAAAGGGACTGGTCGGGGAGGCGCGGGTCCGGCGGGGCTGCGGGACAGTGAGTGCGGCCGGGTCGTCGTGTGAGCGTCCCGTCGGCTCCGTGAGGCACCCTGTGTCAGCACCGGCTGCGGGCGGAATCTGCCGCGGGATGTTACTGTTCCCCCTTCACCGTGCTTTTGTCCGTAAACTGCCCTTACCCCAACCC
>VZTU01009686.1:0-55763 GCA_013400835.1 Zapornia atra
GAGCCCAGAACTGGACCCAATACATCTCCAACATAAAGACACCAACATTCTCCAAAATGCATGCTAGTTTTAGATCCTTTTGTAAGGTCAAGTTAGTTTCAATAAAATGTACACAGGAAGAAATAATCCAATTCAAGGAACATTTCTGCAGGGGTACATGTCCTCCACTTATCCATATTCCCAGTTGAAGAAAATGAGTGAATTCAGTTATTAAAACACTCCTTTTGGTGTGCAGCTATGCAAAAGCAACGCTGCACTGACTTGCACTTGTTTATCCCTCTTCCACATGTTTGCAACCAACAATCTCAAATCATTAATACAAAGCCATGTGCCTTTTAGAAGACAACTCTGTTGTAGAATAAACACATTCCTGCTCACAGGATATTTATCTGCAAGATATATGTCCATATAACTTTCCATAAGACTATTTAATGGAAAGGGTTTTGAGTATTAAAAAAGCAAATAGAGCAAAGTGACCTTGATCAAACAAGATTTTTTTCTTAAAACTGATCACTTATTCTCTTCACTAACTTCAAACTCTTGATTATTGTCCTAGCATTTGGGTGCATGGATGAAAACAGTCTCTTTTTTTGTGTGTGTGTGTGTCTGTGTCAACTAAAAACTCTGAAGAACAGATTTTGGAAAGCAGCACCATAAAAGAAATAGGTGGTGTATTGCACCCATTTTCACAATAGGGTTTCCTGAAGACTGAAGCAAAGAGATGACATTTTACAGAAAAAAAATCATAGAATCACAGACTGCTTTGGGTTGAAAGGGACCTCAAAGATCATTGAGTTCCAACTCCCCTGCCATGGGCAGGGATACCCTTCACTAGACCAGGTTGCCACACATCCAACCCGGCCTTGAACACCTCCAGGGAGGGGGAAGCCACCGCTTCCCTGGGTGGCCTGTCCCAGGACCTCACCACCCTCAGAGTAAAGAGTTTCTTCTAAACATCTAACCTAACCCTGCTCTCTTTCAGCTTGAAGCCACTGACCCTTGTCCTGTCCCTGCACTCCCGGGTGACCAGTCCCTCTCCCACATTCCAGTAAGACCCCTTTAAGTGTTGGTAGGCTGTAATAAGGTCTCCCCGGAGCCTTCTCTTCTCCAGGCTGAACAAGCCCAACTCTCCCAGCCTGGCTTCATAGGAGAGGTGCCTCAGCCCCTTGATCATCTTCATGGCCTCCTCTGGACTCACTCCAATACATCTTTCCTGTACTGGGGGCCCCAGAGCTGGATGCAGTACTCCAGGTGGGGTCTCACAAGAGCAGAGTAAGGAGTAAACAAGTGACAGATGTCCATTTTCAACAAAAAATACATCAAAAAGACTTTTTCCCCCCTGTTCTGGCTTGCATTCACAACAAAGCAAATAAACGTTCTTTTAACTTATTTATACAATAAAAATACTATTTTTTCAGCCTTTACACTCCATAATACCCTAAATCCAATACAGAATCAAGCACAAAACTGATTTTTGACACTCTATACCTAAGGAATTGTTAATAATTACTTGAAAAGGAAAAAAAACTTTTTAAATGAAACAATTTTTCTTGCTTTGGAAAATCTTGAAATAAGTTTTGCTGGCAAATTCATGGAGCATGACATTAAGATGTAAGTTCTTGGGAGAGCTGGGCTGGTTCAGCCTGGAGAAGAGAAGGCTGTGGGGGGACCTCATTGCAGCCTGCCAGTCCCTGAAGGGAGCTTATAAGCAGGAGGGGATTCAACTTTTTAAAAGGGCAGATAATGGCAGGACAAGGGGGATGGATTAAAACTAAAGGAGGGAAGGTTTAGGTTAGATATTAGGGGGAAGTTTTTTACAGAAAGAGTGGTGAGGGGCTGGAACAGGCTGCACAGAGAGGGGGTGGATGCCCTGTCCCTGGAGGTGTTCAAGGCCAGGTTGGATGGGGCCCTGGGCAACCTTGTGTAGCTCCAGGCCTGGAGGTTGGTGACCCTGCCTGTGGCTGGGGGTTGGAACTCTGTGATCCCTGGGGTCCCTTCCAACCCAGCCCACTCTATGATTCTACGATTCTTGTTCCTGCAAGCAATCCCCTGGTGATGGCAGAGACATGAACTCAAAGAACTCAAACCAAGGTGTAATGCAATGCCCAGGAAACGTTATCTCCACACTAGAAGTTATTTTGCATGAAATTTGTTAGGAAAGGAAAAAAAACCCACTTGAAATGAAAGACTTACTGGACTGTATGCCGAAAGAGAGTTTGGTCCGTGGTGTTATTGGTGGTGGAGTCACTTGGGAGCTGGGAGGTGATGGAGAGACTGAGAAGCGTCTTTCACTTGAAATGACATTTATCACTTGGCTTTTTGGTCTCTGTGGTCTTAGTGGGCTGATCTGCAAGGGGACAAAGCAGTGAGACAGTAAAGGAATGCATGCTGTAACTGAGCAGCAGACCCTGGGGCTGCTACACTTTCCTCACTACCTCCAGAACAGTAAAAGGGCAACGACAATAGAGGACACTTCTGATTCAATGCAACGTTTCAGAGCTCCAAATATTTTTCCCTTCTCCCCAGAAATCACACTAAGACTTAATTCACACACCTTCTCATAACCTGGAATATCTTTCTGTGGAGCAATAGGCCAATTCCCCCAACGCTTGCTCAATAACAGCTATGGAAACCTTAGCTCAAACCACAGCGTTTGAGATCTTTTCTTTCTTCTCATGGGGCTCTTACCCCTTTTACAATTTATATCTTTAATTGCTTGCATGGTCAAACTCTCTTTGGAGGAAGTGTTCAGAAACACTTCCTTGATGGGCAGGTTTCTGCTTATATTTCATTTACTGAAACAGCCCTACTGTTTTGCTCCGGCTGCTTCACATTCCATTGACATTTCCCATCAGAAACCCTGAGATGATACATGTAATCTGATGGGCAATTCATGCTTTTGTTGAGGTCATTCCTTTACTGAGCTTAATTCTGAACTTCTCTGTTTGTTACCCATCCACCAGCCTCCATATCTCTAGTAATCACAGAGAAAAAATGAATTTTTTTATTTCCAGGAAATCACAGAAAATACAGCAGCAGCCAGAAGTTAAGAGCAGAACTACATCCAAGGTGCTGCATCAGGACAAAACCAAAAATGCCAGCAGAAATTAATGCTTTTTTTTTTTCAGAATTTTGTCATTTCACTTTTTTTTTAATGTACTATGTTGTGGAGAAATCTAAAATGAGGTGAGTGCTTCCTTATATTTTTAGAAAACAAACCTTAAAAGTGTTTGCATAAACCCTGAGATGCTCCTCTGATAAGTGAATGCCCTTAAAGTATCTTTTTAAAATATGGTTTAAAAAAAAGCAACTAAGGAAAATACACTAATTGATTAGGAAAGCTGCAATGCCACTATCAAGAGAAAATCCAACAACTAGAAATTGTTCCCAAGTTAACCTGGTCTGTAGCTACTTATCTCAAATAAATTTTAACTTCTTCTGTGATAGACAAGCTTGATATTCTTCTTAAAGCTTCATAAAAATCACAGTTCTGCTAAGGAATATGAACTCTTTGGAGACCATTAATTCATAATGAACCCCTTGCTAATTTTTTGGGGTCTAACAAAAGCAAGATCAATAGTGAGTGATGTTAGATGCCACTAATCAATAGCACATACAGCCTGTTCTTCTGATTTCTTACACAAGCTTTGGAGTGGTCTGTTAACTACCTGGCTTCAGCATTATGTTTGCTATCAGCTCATGGAATCAGAGAACTAGCGATGAGAATTTATGTTAAAGGGGTTTATGTGATACTTTAAAGAAGATACAAATCTCTAGAAAACTAGAAAGGCATCACTGATCATCTTCACAAACCAAAGTGCTTAATTCATCTTCTGATAAGATCATAGTGGTACAAGATCTTTGCAATTAGGACTTGGGTTTTGATCAGTCAATACATTGATTATGAGTACAGTGACATTTGGCAAACAGGAGTTGTCTAATACAGCTAGACCAAACGGCCTCTGAATGCTCCTTTTTCAAGAGAATATAAAAGCTTGATGAAGTATTTCTGCAGTTTTACAGTCTTCCCATCTTCTTCCAGAGAGATGCATTTGATTGGAAAAAAGAAGTCCATTGCAGTGATGGAAACATTTTGTTAGATAACATCACCTGCACAGAGAGCAGCAGAAGCTCTGCAGAGATGGGAATGCCTGCTGCCTGACATGCCTGCTGCCCCCTCACCTGATACTCTCTGCAAATTCAGTATTGTGCTTACAATTATGTTGCACAAGCCAATTAGTAGCCAATAGCCCAGGATCAAGAACAAAATCACACACAAGGTTACTGATGCAGCCTTCCCTCCTTACAGCAAACCACTGATAACTCACTACCTGTCTGTGATGGGTGAAGAATAATTTAGAACCTGAGTGTTGACAGGCAACAGATAATCATGTGTATGTGTGTGGGGAGTATCTGAACTTGGACTTTGGAACTGCCAAGCATGAGCCTGCTATGTGCCAGTGACAACTGGGACAAGCTGCTTGCAAACTGCCACGACACCCAGATGAGAAGTGAGACACGCTGAACCCTTCTCTTAACAGACATGAGACAGAGCCAGTGATTAAGAGGCTGACCAGGCACTGTGCTTCATAGATTATTTTGACATATCCAGCTATCCAAATCCCTCATGGGCTCTCATTTACTCCATCTAACCCATGACAATATTGAGTGGAGTTTTTCCAGGCTGCTGTGTGTCCTTCAGCATCACCTTCATCACCCTCTCCTGCCCATGAGAACACTGTGTGTGATGTGGCAGACGTCACACCGATGCTGGCACATCAGGATCCTGCCACATCATTCCTACCCACAGAGCAGCAAGAAGAAAGAAGGGCTTGACCGATTTGCTGTTGATCCATTGCAAGCTGGCTGTTATTCTCTCATCCTTCTTCTTGAAGGTACTTAGAAACTGTCATTGTACCCCCCAAAAAAAGCCTGTCTTCTGCTGTAAAACTCCCCAGTGTTTTAGAAGTCAGAACTAAGAATCCATTGGAAAATTCCCCAAATAACAGAAATCTTGTAATTGAATTAGTGATGGTAGACGGGAGTTCTACAATTCTCAACAGAAGGAATCCAGTAACTATAATAGAAAACAATAACTTATTACTAAAGTCTCACTTTAAAACCTCTTTAAATCTTTATTTTCATTTCCATTTCTAATCAAACCTGGATTCCAACGTCTTTGGGAAAAAAAACAATCCTTAATTTTCCTCCCTCTCCATTTCACCATCACCTCTTTTTTATGCCTCCAAACTTTCTGCCTGCAAGATCCTAATGCGAGATAAATCAAAATGCCTTTTCCTTCATGAAACACAGCAGTAACAGTGCTTTGGGAGCAATTTCAGCTTAAAAAGGGAACTTGCACACAGCACAGCCCACAAATGTAGAACAATGGACAAGCTGAATTCTTGCAGAAGATAACAATTTCCCTTTTATATCGTTAATAGGGGACATATGTCTCCAGAGTGGAAAAATTTTAAGACAAGACAAATTTTATCTTTAAACTGCTTGGCATTATCTGTACAAAATTCCCAAAGACAGCAGTGGGAATTGTACAGCTGCTCTTGTAAACTGATCTCAAAACTGTTTCCTCTAGTGCACCTACAAGAGGAAATGAGCCACACTAACACCGAGCATTAAAAATTGACTTGGTTATTTTGGAGCTCATCAAGTAGTTTGCAGGTAGTGAAAAGGAACAAGAGCTTACATCTTAATGTCATGTAGATTTCAAGAAGCTCACAGTAACTGCCACCAACTAATTCTGACATGTCACTGCCCTCCCTTTCCATAGCAAGGGGAAAATTAGTCGTAACAGTCATCTACTGAAAGCTCTCAACTGGGAAGAGTGGAAAACTTGAGTCAAACCACGTTGGACTTTGCTCATTTTTACTCTTCAGATGGGAATATGCCACGAAGGGTTATTGTGTCCTTCTTGCCAGCTGGAATTTGCATGTTTCCAGTCATAAGCAATCTTCTCCAATACCCAAGACCTCTCAGAGATGACAGTGTCCTTGTAGGGACATCAAACAGCATCCTTGGACACCTCCTGTCTGGCCTGATGGATTTGTGCAAAACCAGGTGATTGAGATGCCCTGAAATACAATATTCTTCTTCTGTGGGTAATGCTTGGCTCGTTCTGCTAGGCCATTTGGTGATCTGGGATGTGTGATCATTGCAATGACCAGGCTTAGTCAAAACACAACTGCTGCAACACGCAGAGTTGAATGCATTGCATCAAGAAGAAGAGATGTGGAAATCTATGGAAAATCTCTTTTCTGTCTGACAGCACTCTAACAGTACTCATCTGGGTGGCTCTGGCAGGAGGAATCTCCATTTAAACAAACCAGGCTTGAGCCAGAAAGTCAATGGAAAAACTCCCTGGTTTCAGAAGAGTTTGGGTGAAAAGCCTGAGATGCACGAAAGGGATTTGAAGATGAGTTTCTTGCTGATCTAATACTGGGCCTATGGCCACATCAGAGAAACCAACTCTGATCTTCCACGATGTCAGAAGACACACTTGAGAGACTGGCTCATCTCTGGATGGAAAAGGAGGAGCAAATCCAGAAAACAGAGAAGTGGGGCTGAATGTATAAGTAATATTCTGCTACAAATACCACACA
Source organism: Zapornia atra (assembly GCA_013400835.1). NCBI lineage: Eukaryota > Metazoa > Chordata > Aves > Gruiformes > Rallidae > Zapornia > Zapornia atra. The sequence continues at coordinate 6,618 of VZTU01009686.1, forward strand.
GAAAGGCTATAAGCACCTAGCAGTCATGGGTTGGAGAGAAATCCTTTTCAAAGTCCAATGTAAATGACACAGCCACTGACAAAACAAAAGACTCTCCTGAGTTAAAAGTTGGATCCACAAGTACTTGTGCAAATCTCTAAAAGAACACTACATTTCTTTCTGGAAGGCAAATTTTAAACTATTGGCCTCCAAACAGGTGTCCAGGCAGAGATTTCGAGGTTACAGGTAGTTCACACACTCCCTGCTCCAGCCTAAAATGGCCTTGCTTTAAATTTCAGAGCTCCAACTTCTCAAGTTACCAAAGCCTTTAGGACAGTTTCAGTGAATTAAATAGACACTGAGCAGAGAGAGGGCTTATGAGAGATATGCCCTGTACTTAATATTCTTACACAGAGCCACCAGTGGAACTGCTTACGATTTTCTGCTCAAAATAGCCTTTCAAGAAGACGTAATTGCCGTGCACAGAATGACCTTGTAACATTTCCACCAAGAAGTGTCTTGCAGTAGTCAGCTGAAATATGAGGAAACCCATCACCATCTATTGGGGACTGTAAATTCAAACAGCTGCTAAAATGGTGGCATTCATTTTACTTAGGATATACCATCTGTTACTGTTCCCAAATAGTCAGGGTACAGCTTTTGGTTAAGAGTTTCCTACAAGATATGATGATTTTTTTAACACTGTAAATAAAACTTTATTTTGATTCATTATCACATATTAATATAGTAGCATATTCCCATAAGAGTTATTTTTGGTTTAAAGAGAAACTAAATTGTAAAAACCAACATTTTTACTTAAAAAAAAAGTTTAAAAACCCTGCTCAGAATTAGATAAAGCTTTACTTGCTAATAAAGTTACCGTTTCTGAAAGGATCACTGCTTCAGACTGCTGCAGAGAAATATCAGTTGATTTAAATTCTTTATCAAATATCTCCTGATGCTTGCTGTTCCTTTTCTCCTTCTTCTTTTCTTTCTTATCTTTATCTAGGTCATCCTTGTCCAATTTATCTTGAGACCTAGAATGCATCTTTTTTGGCAGGAGGGGCTCCAGCACAAACCTAAAGAAAAATGTTGTTGCTGAGTTTAATAAAATGCAATTTTCAAACCACCTAATTTTCATTTACATGTTTCCCAAAATCTTACTTGAATTAACAACGCTTTGCTAATCCAGGAAAACTCATTAGAGAGAAAAAGAGGGGGCAGAAGGTCATAACAATCATAATTATCTTGCAATAAAATTTACTGCAGAGCTGCTGAAGAACCAGTGCTGTGCATTTCCCTGCTCCGTAGTAAATTTACTGGTGTACAGCTACAGAAACTCCTGAGTTTCCCTGTATGTGGTTTACATAAAGATGAGTTTCTCATCCAGCATTCCCACTGTGCATGCTGGGGCACTGTGGCTGGTGTGCCAGCAGACTCCTGGAAGGTCCTGTGGAAACCATGGAGCGCAGGTAACTGTAGGATGGGTTAAGGAAATGTCACCCCCTCCTTACCCTGCACCTTGGCAGCAGTTCATGTGCCCACAATAGCTTTAAGGATTTCTTTAAAAAATAGCCCAGGCCCCAGATTTCTCCTGGATAATTTAATTCCTTTTTCTCACTGGAGAAAGAGGATGTATTTATTCCTCAGAGAAGGAATAGGGGTGAGAAACTGCTTTGCAGAGCTGTACTCATTTGCTTTTGACCATGCAGAACGTACATCACTTCTGATCCTTGTGTGCCTCACCAAAATGGCAGTGCCTGTTCACTGCCAGAGGGGCAAACACTATCACCCTTAAAGAGAAGGAAACACCTATACATTGCTCAAAGGCGTGAGGTACAGAGGTGCAACCAGAGACATGAGCACCATTCCTGTCTGTAACACTATGCACCTATGCTGGGTTTTGTGTGATCGATCGATCGATCGATCTATCTATCTATCTATCTATCAATCATCTATCGCTCTATCATCTCTCTCTCATCTGCAGCATTGGTGAAGCTGCACCTCGAGTGCTGGGTCCAGTTCTGGGCTCCTCACCATAAGAAGGACATTGAGGTCCTGGAGCGAGTCCAGAGAAGGGCAGCCAGGCTGGGGAAGGGGCTGGAGGGCAAATCCTCTCAGGAGCGGCTGAGGGAGCTGGGGGTGTTCAGCCTGGAGAAGAGGAGGCTGAGGGGAGACCTTCTCACTGCCTACACTGCCCTGCCAGGAGGGTGCAAAGAGGTGGGTGATGGTCTCTTCAGCCAGGGGACAGGAAATGGGACAAGAGGCAATGGGCTCAAGCTGCCCCAGGGCAGGGTCAGCTCAGATGGGAGGGAAAAGTTCTTCCCTGAAAGAATTGTGGGGCTGTGGCACAGGCTGCCCAGGGAGGGGCTGAGTCACCACCCCTGGGTGTGTTTAACATGGGGAGATGAGGTGCTCAGGGATATGGTTTAGCATAGGACAGGAATGGTTGGACTTGATGATTTTAAAGGTCTTTTCCAACCTTGTGATTCTGTGATCTATCTACTGCTCTGTCTATCACTCTATCTATCGTTCTGTTTATTGCTCTATCTATCTCTGTCCGAGTGTGCACACACACTTTGCACACTTGTGCCCACAGATCCGCACCTCTGCTCACGTCCAGTCCTGGTGAGGGGGAGCCAGGAGGCCTGAGCTTGCTTCTTCTGGTATTGCAGATAAACGCCAGAATGAAAAATGGGTCAGACAATAACAAAGGGCAAGGTTACTTTCCAAAAAGCAGATGTGTTTTCCCACCTGGAATGCTTCAGGAGTGTGAATACAGGCAAGACTGATATATACCATCAGCTCTGCAAATTTTACAGTCCATGGATGATGTTTTTCTGGCCACAAAGGAAAAGATCTTTAGGAGTTCAATGAACTTTTAAAGAAAAGGTTTATTTTTTTGAGGTTTTACTTTGTAAGGAAAGCACTACTCTATGTGATACTGGAACGCCTTTTAGCTCATTTTTCCTCAGCAATACAAAGGAATCTCTCTTACCTCACCTTTTCTGAATGACTAGTTTAAATAAAAGGTAAAGAGATATTTTTCCCTTAGCAAGCTAAAATGTGCTTAGCTAGACAATGTACTTTCTAATTTATTTTATATTATAAACTAAATAAACTACTAAAATCGTGCCCTAGTTAAAATTACACTGACAGATTTTAAGAGGATGTCTCAAAACATTACATTACTGAAACCAAACCTAACAAAGCCAAGCAAACAAAACCAGCTTACTTCTGGACACTGGAAAAGTATTTACCATGGTGAGCACCCACCTATAGGGTATGAACTGTGCTGTGAAATACTGCAGGGCTCATTTCTCAGACAATTTGCACTGAAGTTATCCTAATCATCTTCATTAGCATCCAAAATTGTTGTTGTTGTTTGAAGCACTAAAGGACCTTCAGTTTTCAGCCTCAATTAGCTCATTTGATGGAAAGATGCTCAAACCAGTACCAGCAGCACTGGCCCCTGAGCTGTTACTCTCATGGCCGAAGCCAGAACCACAGGGGTTGGGAGACAAACCTGCAACCTTCCTTCATCTTTTACAGACAGGGAAAAGCAAGGACAATGACTTGCCCAAGGCCATGCAGCTCACCAGTGACAAAGCTCACACCAGTGAACAGTTTTAGCTCCCTGAACTGAGTATTTTGGCTGCTTCTGCTGGGCTCTGCTGGGCTGGAGGGCAGCGACAGCCACCTTGCAGGCTGATTGTAAGTTTACAAGAGGAATTGCTATTCTTCAGACAATGATTAATTGCTTCCCCTCCAGGCATTACTATTATTAGTACTATTAATTACTTGCATGAAATGTGTTGGTGAGAAAACGGGCCAGTGTGCCACGCTCCTACCTGCCGTACAGCGGGGCTTGCAACAGATGGCAGAGCACACCCTGGGACTTCCTCACTCCCTACCAGTGCTTGAAAGGGCTCAGATTTGTACTTCTAAGTCCCATTTTAAGCAGTGAATAAACCTGAGGTCCTTTTTTAAAGTCAGAGTTTTATTTAGACACAGAGTTGGGAGTTGTAAAACACACACTATGTCAACGCCTGCTTTGAGATTCTACTGTTTAAAAGCTCCAAAAAGCAGGAGAAGCTGGAGGTGGCATTAGATAGAAGTTGGGTGATCTGGCAAGACAGCCTGTTGGCTCAATTTTTAATTGTTCTTAATTTCATCTCTAATCTCAGCATTAATGCATGAAGGGGGGGCTGGGAATGGAAAGCAGGAGAGGACAGCTGACCATAAACCAAATCAACTATCCTAGATACATGGGTGAACTTCTTCCAGGTTAGTAGTGACAAACTACCCACATGATTTTTTTACAGCCCTTTGAATTTTTGAGGTCTTTCATTATGTTATTTACATCTGATAGTTTTTCTTTTCCTGCTCCACCAATCAAGCAAATGAGTATGATTTTTCTAGGTCTTCCCAGTGCTGATAGTTGTTCATTATAGTTTCCTCATGTGTATTACAGTTGTATCGCCCCAGGCGTGGAGTATGAGCTGAGCTGCACTGTGATCCTTGTGGGGTTTGTTTAAATATACATAGAGTAGATGCATGCCATCCTCCAAAACCTCCAAGTGACACCTACTGCAACAAAGCTGGGATAGAGAGGTGAAATTTAGGGAGGATTCAGTAAGAAAATGACAGAATGATTTTGAAAGGAAAAAGAGAAAAAAGGTAGAGCCTGGCAGGGAAAAGAATCAATATTTTTTTCTTCTGAGATAAAATAACATTGCCTAGAACCCTAAGATGGTAGTTATCACCAAGTTCCAGCAAGACAACTTTTGTGGATGAAACAGTCAAAGCACATTACCATCTCTGCTGTCCTACATTTACAGGAACACGAGTCCCCGTGTATACGTTGCAGAGGGTAATGTAATGAGAGCTGAACTGTGCTCTGTTTGCAGCTCTCCCCAGCGGGGAAGTAAAGTGTTTGTAATCAAGGAGAGTAGCATGTTGGTCCTTAGGTGCTGTATTTAATTTTACTTGATGCTTTTACTCTCTAGTCAGGTAGTAACCCCCTCTGAAGGTGCACAAGGGACACGACCGTTTCTAGTGGATCTCTGTAAGTCAGCAGCCCTGCAAGAGGCTTTAAAGAACTGCTGCCTCGGCCAAATACTGAGTGTCTGGATTATGGGAATGCCTGCAGGGAGGAAGAGGGAGAAGGGACTTCTGAGGCTGCTTGGAAAGCCCACAAAGAAACAGATTATTTTGTTCTTTTGAGGGATGCGACTGTGAGACAGGGCTTATCAACAGAATTCCCAGTTCTCAGGTGAAATATCTTGGTAAGTCTTGAAGTACAATCTTGCCATAAGCAGCTTTTCCTCTGGCAGCCAAAGCAAGAAGAAATGACTGAGCAGTTAGCTAATCCCTTCCTTCTCCCAAGCTCCACCTGTGTACCGTGACCAGGCCAGCTGAACGTACGTCTTATCCCCGCCTTGGCAAAGGATCACTGCTGAAATAACACACTTGAAATACTTTAAAAGGGGACAATTCCCCTCCTGTTTATTTGGGGGGGGGGGGGGGGGGGTGTCATTTGAATCCTTAGGGGCTACTGATTAACTTTGGTTTAAAGAGGGTCCTCTTTAAACCAAAGTTAATCAGAAGAAGAGCATTTGATTTATCTTGGCTAAAAAATAAAGGACAAGGAATGTATCTTGAGGTAAATGTCTATATAGGTTGGGTTCTTCTAGCTGGTATTAGGCTGTCACTTAAAAGCATCATCCCCACCCCAGATACACAGAACTACAGAATTGTAGGGGTTGGAAGGGACCTTAAGAGATCACCATGTCCAACCCCCCTGCCAAAGCAGGGTCCCTAGGACAGGTCACACAGGTCGGCATCCAGACAGGGCTGGAATATCTCCAGAGAAGGAGACTCCACACCCCCCTGGGCAGCCTATTCCAGTTACTCACACTGTTGTCTCCTGCTAACATTTATGGGTTCATTATGATGAACTGAATCTGGTATAAAACACTCTGGGAAAAGATCCAGCCAAAAAACCCAACCCTGCAGATCCTTGTGAGAACAACCAGACACCACACTGCCACACCAGAGGAGTCGCTGGGATAGGAAGGATAGCCCTGAGATCAGAAGCTATACAATTACAAGCCAAATCCCCCTTTGCAGAGAAAAGCCCTGAGTGACTGTTTCTTACATACCCATCAGAGCCTGGTCGAGAAGGTGTGCTGTCAGAGGAGATGGAAGACACCGACGCAACGGAGAGGGGTCGTGAAGACGATGGCATCGTGAAGGATCTCACCATAGACCGTGGCCGACTGCCTCGTCTGTCATCCAGACTTGAAAGCTGCAACAGAGAAACAGAAGGTCTGACTTACTAAATCACAACCTAGCTGCCATTTGGCTACAAGAAAAAAAAAGGTGGGAAATTTCCATGGCATTTCTTCCACGTGGAATTTTTCATTATTTAATTATCCATCGTGTTTAACAACAGAGAGAATAATTCCAAGGAAAATCCATTTAAAGGAGTAAGAGGAAGTACATATAATTTTATACATACTCCAATAATTTGCTTCAATGGAATTTACATCCTTTTTTTTTTTACATCTGGGCTTTAAAAAGGAGCTTTTTACAAGTAATTTCTTCTTTAACCCACCTCTGCAATTGAAGTGACTGCCCTGTCAGTATATTTAAATGAAATGGGCTTTTTAAAAAAAAACAAAATAAAAAGGACCAAAAAAAAACCCCAACCACTAAGAGGAACTTTATGTCAAAGAGAGCCGATTTACAGAGAGAAATCTAGGTTAAGAAGAAAATATATGAAAGATATTTTTTTGTTTGTTTCATACAATTTCAGAGCTCTGAATATTTATCCAAGCTTTGTCAGTCATTAATAACTGATATATGCATAAAATAATTGAACTCTTTCAGTCAACAAATAAGAATCTCATGCTGTTTAATTACAGGTATATTTTCCACCCTGTCAACTACTGGTAAATTGGCCTTGTACAGGGAAGACAGAAGCGATAAAACTCCATCAATCCTGACAATTCTTACTGGTGGGGAGAGGGAAATTAGAAAGATAACACCACCTGCATATGACTTTCCAGTCATCTCCCCGATGATGTAAATGTATATTATTGAAGTGACTGACATGCAAGTATCATTAATGTCAATTATTTCTGCCTCTCCTTGGGAATAAATTACTATTTGAACTTTTCTCTTCCTCAATATATTAGTAAGATGGGATTTGAAGGGCTATAAGCAGAACACAACTTAGAAGGACACCATAAAGGCTGGCACCCGTTCCACGTAAGATCTCAGTGTCCCCATTAAAAAAAATGTCATCTCTACAGACAAGAGTGAAAATTAATCTCTGAAGGAAGCCTGTCCTAAAGTACAAGAGGATACTTCACCAGTGTGTACTACCTCATCGAGGTTTTGGGCACTCAGATAACAACACCACTTGGAGTGGTTTTTTCTGCCCTGTCTCCTTGGTCCAGGATGCTCCACATCTCGCTGAGCAGAAAGCTGCTCTCTCCCTCACCACCTCCCATCAGCCTTACAGGATATATGGGTCTTTTCTGGTTAATCTGTGTGCTTTATTTGCTGGAGCAGTGAGAAGATACGTACTGGTTGTACCAGTTTCATGTGGTACTGGCATTTCACAAATAAACCTAGAAGTTCTAGCCTGTTTACAACTCTGCTGTCAGGAGACTTCAGCAAGACTTGTAACATCCTCGTGAGCAAGCTCAGGCAGTGTGGGTTGGATGAGTGGACAGTGAGGTGGGTTGGGAACTGGCTGACTGGCAGAGCTCAGGAGGTTGTGATCAGCAGTGCAGGGCCTGGTTGGAGGCCTGGAGCCAGTGGTGTGCCTCAGGCCTCCAATCAGGCCCTGCACTGCTGATCACAACCCTCTGGGCTCTGCCAGTTGGCCGGTTGGTCCTGGGACCCGTCTTGCTCAACATATCCATCAGTGCCCTGCACAGGGAAAGGAGGGTGCCCCAAGGAAGTCAGCTGATGGTACCAACTGGGAGAGGTGGTTGACACACTGTGCTGCTGTTCAATGGGACCTGTCAGGCTGGGGAGCTGGGCAGAGAGGAACCAAATGAGATTCGCTAAGGACAAGAGTAGGGTCTGCACCCAGGCAGGAATAACCCCGGGCACCAGTACAGGTCAGGGCTGACCTGCTGGGAACCAGCGCTGCGGGGAAGGATCTGGGAGTGCTGGTGACAACAAGCTCTCCATGACCAGCCCTGTGCCCTCGTGGCCAAGAGGCTGATGGACCTGGGGGCATTGAGAAGAGCATGGCCAGCAGGTCTAGGGAGGTTCTCCTCTCCCACTGCTCTGCCCTGCTGAGGCCACAGCTGGAGTTGTGTGTCCAGTGCTGGGCTCCCCAGCTCAAGACAGGGAACTACTGGAGAGGGTCTAGCAAGGGCTGTGAGGATGATGAGGGACCTGGAGCATCTCTGGTGTGAGGAAGGGCAGAGAGAGCTGGGGTGGTTTAGCCTGGAGAAGACTGAGAGGGGATCTGATCAATGTTTGTAAATATCTCAAGTGTGGGATGCAGGGGGACATGGCCAGCCTCTTCTCAGTGTCTGTGGGGACAGGACAAGGGGTGATGGCTGCAAGTTAGAGCATAGGAAGCTCTGCACCAACATGGGGAAGAACTTTTACACAGTGAGGGAGCCCTGGGACAGGCTGCCCAGGGGGGTGTGGAGTCTCCTTCTCTGGAGAGATTCCAACCCCATCTGGACACCAACCTGTGCGACCTGTCCTAGGGACCCTGCTTTGGCAGGGGGGTTGGACTGATGATCTCTGGAGGTGCCTTCCAACCCTTACAATTCTGTGAAACATTAGGGTGGTGCCAGGGAACATATGACTGCACACTACAGTGCAGCAATCTCAAAGTGAAGTACACCTATGATAAGATGATATTCACCTCTAGAAAAATCATGTTGCAGAGGCAATTTTGGATTTTTTTTTAAAAACCAAATTCCTTAAAACAGAATATGGAAGAATTACCTTGACTTCCAGGGAACTGATTCAGGCAATTTAGAAATTGCTCCCATGCTAGCAAATAAAAGTACCATCTGAACATCTCTTAGAGCATCTGCTCAGTGTTTAGTAATTTGATGACAGCTGAGAACAAGCAGGCGATGCTGCATCAACACTGCTGCTTTAATCAGTGGCAATTATAACACAGAAAGACAGCACTGCCCCTCATTTGAAGAAATTCCACATATTTAGGAAATACAAAGCTGGCAGGTCACTTACGACAGCGCGGACCCCGTACTGCTTCTCCACCTTGTCCTTCAGCTGGCGGAAGCAGGCCTCCATCCGCTCGTGGAAGGGCCGCAGCGCCTCCGTCACCTTCTCCCCGTGAATCCGGATGCCTTCTGCCAGGAATGGGATCTGGAAAGCAGAGTTTTGTAGAAGTTTGGAATCCCAGGCTGGTTTGGGTGGGCAGAGCCCTCAGAGCTGCCCGCAGTGCCACCTTTGCCATAGGCAGGGACACCCCCACCAGCCCAGGGTGCCCAAAGCTCCATCCAACCCGGCCTTAAACCCTGCCAGGGATCCAGGGGCAGCCCCAGCTTCTCTGGGCAAAGAAGTGAGGCTGCTCCAGTCTGGCCAGCCCCCCTAAGTGAAGGCTTAGGGCAAGACTCCTACAAGGACTCCGGAGAGGACTGAAAGATTTCATGGAATAACAACAGTATCATCATCATCCATTGTATATGAAGCACAACACAGAAAAAAAGGATCTGTCAATGTTTCATGGGATCTCCTGTTCCACCTGTCAACCCGAGCACCCATAGTTCTGCCCAGCAAACATATACCAGGGGTACCCATGAATTTATCAGGTAGCACAGATGTTCCTCTGGTGTTATATTCACAGGCCCCCATACATGCTGCTCTTTGGGATCGCAAACAAATGAATGACGACTCTCACACTCAGGTATTAATATCAGTCCTTTCCCAGATCCCTGAGAGTAAAACCTTGAAGGAGAAAATACTTGCACGTTTCTTTCAACAACTCCTATTTCTAAAGCTGCAAATGAGCTACATCCCTGGACCTAGTATATACTGCAGACCAACATGTATTAATAAAACATCCTGTTTTATATGCTATACATTTCTCCTTAGAAAAAGGATTTTATTTTCTTTGGGAACCAAACAGAAGAAGAAAAAAAAAATTAAATTAATTCTTTCATAACTGAAAATAATCATTTATCTTCAAGGCTTCTGTCACAAAATATCCATGCCAACACAGGATTATATAATTAGTTCATAGTGTGGAGGTGTAGCTGACCTTTTAAAATGTTTTAAGAGAGACATTTTCATTCCCTCAGCTATCTAGACACACCGTTAAGAGTTTTCTACCTCCAGCTTAGGAAAAATATTTCCTCTTCCAGTTCTGTTGCAGCCCACACAGTGCTCTGATTCTGACTTAGATATTCTCTGCAGCAATCAAGCTAAGAGGCTTCTTCTTAATAATTCATAATTAAATCATAATACTGATTAAAACCAGATTTTTTTCTAATAAGACCGAGTAGCAATCAGAAGGAGCAGCTTTATTAGTAAGGAGAATAATAAATACACAGAGGAATTACAGATGAACAAACTCAAAAAAACTTCTCAAGCCGATTCTGTGTGGTTTGGCACTATTGAAAGGGACACAGTTGAGATCAGATGAGGTTCAACAAAAGCAAATGGAGAGTCTTGCACCTGGGAAGGAATAACTGCTGGAATCAGTACAGGCTGGGGGATGGCCTGCTGGAGAGGAGCTCTGTGGAGAAGGACCTGGGGGTCCTGGTTGATGACAGGGTGGCCATGAGCCAGCAGTGTGCACTGGGGCTGAGAGAGACAATGGGATCCTGGGGGGCATCAGGAGGAGTGTGTCCAGCAGGTCACAGGAGGGGATCCTCCCCCTCTGCTCTGCCCTGGTCAGGCCCCACCTGGAGTGTTGTGTCCAGTTCTGGGCTCCCTGGGATAAAACAGACAGGGATCTCCTGGAGAGAGTCCATGAGGAGGCTATGAAGATGATTAGGGGCCTGGAACATCTCCCCTATGAGGACAGGCTGAGTGAACTGGGGCTGTTCAGCCTGGAGAAAAGAAGACTCAGGGGGGACCTAATTAGTGTTTATAAATATCTTAGACATGAGATGCAGGGGGAAATGGCCAGCCCCTTTTCAGTGTCTGTGGGGACAGGACAAGGGGCAATGGCTACAAGTTGGAGCACAGGGAGTTCCACACCAACATGGGGAAGAACTTTTCCCCAGTGAGGGTGAGGGAGCCCTGGGACAGGCTGCCCAGGGGGTGTGGAGTCTCCTTCTCTGGAGAGATTCCAGCCCTGTCTGGACACCGACCTGTGTGCCCTGTCCTAGGGACCCTGCTTTGGCAGGGGGTTGGACCTAATGAGCTCTGGAGGCCCCTTTCCAACCCCTGTGATTCTGTGATTCTCCTAAAAGACTACAAAGGGAAGCAAGAATAATGACAAAATGTTTTTACTGTAGCCACTTCTATTTGTAGTCATAGGGTTTAGCACTCTACAAAAATTAAACACTGGAATAGAAATACTTCCCTGCTCTGAGTAAGTCAAGGAAATGATCAGGCCCCACCATGACCCTCGTATTTTGCAGGGACAAGTGGTCACTTGGCTCATTTATTTAAAAGAACCTGCTGACTATTTAAATGGATTCTTTTCTTTTCTTTTTTTTTTTTCAAGAAAAAGAAATCAAATTACCAAGATGAAGTAACCTGGGGTCTGAAGCTTCAGCTCTAAGATACTTTTTATGAGCAGAAAACATACTAATGAGCCTGTCCTAGGGAGCTGCCATCTCCAACTTAGAAAATCAAACAATATGAAGTAAAGGACATTTTTTTGTACAGAAATGTCCCACTCTGGGAAAAAACAGAAGGAGGTGCTTCCTTCTGTGTCCCAAATTGAAGGTGCCAAGGAGGGTTATGCTGTTGGTAGGCACCAGAGATATACAGCAGGTGTGTACCACCAACCATGGAAAGCTTCTGGCACCTGGAGAAGCAAAATCATTGGAGGGTTGATGGCCAGGTCTGTTGGCATGGGTACAGGTTGGGTGAGAAGAGGAGCACCTAAAGGCTGGAACTTCCCAGTATGGAACTGGTGAGCTGAAACAAGCAAGAGGAAGCACCAACTACACAGGAATGGAAGGTGACCAGAAACTGTGGAAGAAGAGTAATAATAAGAAAAGGCTTATTATTCCCTAACAGAAGCTGAATTTAATCAACTTCCCAAGGCTTTGCTGCAGAACTTCTGTGAGATTTCTGAGTCAGGAGATCTGACTCTCCCTGTCTCAGACCACTTAATCTTCTAAACATTTATCAACTCCAGAAGGGAAGTACCTTCAGACTGCTTTACCATTTCTGCTTTGCCTTCTTCTAACTGCAAAATTCATCCTAGGTCTCCTTTCTGGACATCAACATAGGGGAATCTGGTGATGAGCAACACTGAATTTTAACCCTATTTCATGTTTGCAGGAAGCAGAGTCAGAACTCTGTCCCCTCATTCAAGCTGCTGCTAGTCCATCTGGCTTTGGAGCAGAGGGTGGGTTGCTTACAGCTCTACTTTGAAAGACCCCACAGGGTGCTCTCACCTTTGGGGAGGTGAAGGAAAACATAAAGGGAACGTAAGTAGCTAAAGCTGAAACAAAGGAGCTCGTTAAGAAGAAAACCAGCCCAAGACAGTACTTATTCCACAACTCTGATCTTTGTTGATTTTCATTTCTTTTAAACTTCCACTGCAGCTTAAAAACATTCCCTGATTCTTCTTTCTTTTTCAGTCTTGATCTGCTTGTCAGAAGAGAATGAAAAAGCCACATACCTTTAAATTATGAAAATCATAGAATCATGGTCTGGGTTGGAAGGGACCTCAAGGATCAGAGAGTTCCAATTCCCCTGTCAGAGGCAGGGCCACCAACCTCCAGGCCTGGATCTACACAAGGTTGCCCAGGGACCCATCCAACCTGGCCTTGAACACCCCCAGGGATGGGGCATCCACTACTTCTCTGGGCAGCCCGTTCCAGCACCTCATCACTCTTTCTGTAAAGAACTTCCCTTAATATCTAATCTAAACCTTCCTTCCTTTAGTTTACCCCATTCCCCCTTGTCCTGCCATCATCTACCCTTTTAACAAGCTGATTCCTCTCCTGTTTCTCTGCTCCCTTCAGGGACTGGCAGGCTGCAATGAGGTCCCCCCACAGCCTTCTCTTCTCCAGGCTGACCCAGCCCAGCTCCCTCAGCCTCTCTCCGTAGGGGAGCTGCTCCAGCCCTCTAATCATCTTCATGGCTCCTCTGACCCCTCTCCAACAGTTCTCCATCTCAATATAAACTCTTAAAATCTTAAAAGAAAACCATAATAACGGTATCATAAAATAAGGTCATAAAAACTTCCTTTTGCATGCTACAATTCTCTCATCTCTGTAGAAATAGCACAAGATCCTTTCATGACAAACTGGTTTTTGTAATGCTGTAAATACATTAGCAGAGTGACTAATGCCAGCAATCATTCATTTCATTACCATCATTTCAATCAATCATTTCATTATCTTCCTGTTAAAATAAAAGATCTGCTTGAAATGATGTAGGTGCAGGGAAACATGTTTTCTCCTTAAGTGGAAAAAGCACTGTGCTGGACCAAAATGGACACTGCTTTACTAATTATATTTATCTGAAAATAATAATAGGGGAAAAAAAAAAGGTATACTTCATGTTCCCAAGCGTTATAAAAGGATAATATCCTGAAGAGTGTGAATTCCATAGAATGATGGAGAAAAAGGGGATAGAAAAAGGAATTAAATTTAACTAGTCAGCTGATAACATGATTGTCAGGCTACTATTTCATATATCCAGATTGATTTATACAGCATAAAGAAAATCTTGGTGTGATTACGAAACTCCAAGCCCCACATTATTGAAAAATGAAAACTCATTTTTGCTTTCAATCACTGTCAAGCCCATGATGAATTCAGACCACTGCCTGACTTCAGAAAGTTTCCATAACAACTCCCTCTCCCCACACCAGCCGGTAGTTGGCAACCAGCTCCTGCCCAGCTCCCATCTATTTACGCTGCCTAGGCTCTGAAAACTGGAGCAACTGGGGAGGAGGTTTAAGTCTTGGGACACACTAAGAGTAGATGAAACGTCCCAGGTGACTGAGAAGCACTGATTTCCACCACAAAATGGCTACATTTAAAGCTAAAGGAAGGAAGGTTGGAATTAGGGAAGTGGTTTACAGAGAGAGTGGTGAGGGGCTGGAACAGGCTCCCTAGTGAGGGGGTGGGTGCCCCATCCCTGGGGGGGTTCAAGGCCAGGTTGGATGGGGCCCTGGGCAACCTTGTGTAGCTCCAGGCCTGGAGGTTGGTGGCCCTGCCTGTGGCAGGGGGTTGGAACTCTATGATCGTTGAGGTCCCTTCCAACCCAGACCAGTCTGTGATTCCAGGATTCTATATCTTTTAGTAAAACCAATTTTTGGATATAAAACCAATTTTTGATGCCTTTTCTCTGTTTTTCTGGTTCCTATTGCTTTCAAACTACAAGACTGATGGGAAATTATGCATTTAACACCACTGAATAATTAAAATACAGCGTGATTAGCTGCCATACATATTTTCAAATAGCAATATTATTTTAATACACAAATGTCAGTGAAGTGAAGCTTTGCTGAGCAAAACTCTGTTTGTAATTCATTTGAAGTATTGCTATCAGAGGCAAAGACAGAGAGCTGACATGAAGTTAGTCTTTGGGGATCAAATCATTTTCCTCTATAAAACTTAAAGCTCCTAAAATCTAATCTTCTGTAAAAACTCACAAGAAAATAAATAAATACATAAATTTTTTTGCAGACCAAGAGAGTTTTTATTCACTGATAGCTTTATAGTCTTTAGAGGATATATATATTTTTTTTTATTCTGTATCTTGGGTTCTACCACCCCTAAGTTTAAAACCTATAGAAATGTAAATTATTTCTTTTATCATAAAGACAAAATTGAATATAAAAAGACAACGATGCACTTTCTTCTTCTAAGGGAAAAACACTTCTAATCATATTACTATTTTTTTTAGCTATTATAAAATCATCTTGAGACCACTACAAAATGTCCAATATATAACTGTGAAACACAATTGGACTTGTTTCTTGTTAGGCCTGAATAATATCCTTTGGTTCTTCATACAGAAGGAGTGCATCCTTGGAGTTCCTCAGGCAAAAAGGTTCCTGCTCTGTCTCAGGCACTGGGCTGGAAACCTGGGTTCCATTCCTGGCTCAGGAAATCTCACTTCTGCAAACATCTGTTTAAATGATTCCTGCTCTAACACGGTATCATAAAAATACCAGGTAGTTTCACATGCTTTAGGAATCAACAACATTTTTGGACCATGTTAAGTTATGCAGCAAATGAAGCAAAGGTTTCAGAGGGTCGAGGTGAAATCACTGAGTATTTTGCTTGCAAGTTAATCTTTGCAACTCTCACATTTCATATTCTGTGCTAAAAGGTACTGTAAGGCTACACAGAAAGTTTAATAAATGGAAAATATGCTCTGGTGGAGAAGGGGGGCTGCAGGGATGGCTGCTGCAAGGAGCAGGCAGAAGCTCTCTGCAGGCCCCACCAGCCAGCTCAAGGCCAGAGTCATTGCTGACCAAGGCTGAGCCCATCAGCAATGGTCACGGTGCCTCTGGGAATCACAGTGAGGAGGAAAAAACCCAAGAACAGTCGCTTTTGGCTCCCAGAGAAGGGAGAGAGAAGATGTAAGGGGCTGTGCAGACACCAAGGCCAGGGAAGGAGGGGGAGGAGGTGCCCCAGGTGCTGGAGAGAAAGATGCCCCTGCAGCCTGTGGAGAAACCCATGGTGGAGCAGGTGTCCCCTGCAGCCCATGGAAAAGGCCCAGACCCCACCTGCAGCCCGTGGAGAGGCCCCACGCTGGATGGAGCAGGTGGAGACAGACAGGAGATGCTGTGGCCCGCGTTGGAGCAAGCTCCTGGCAGGACCTGCAGCCCATGGAGAGAACAGAGACAACAGAGATGAGCGAGGGAGAGACCCACACCAGAGCAGGGGTGCTGGGGGGGCTTGTGACCCCATGGGGGACCAGGCTGGAACAGTCTGGCCCTGAGAGACATTCTGTGATTTATGACTGCACCCACAGCAGTGACCCACGCTGAGGCAGCTGGGGAAGAGCTGAAGCCCCATGGGAAAGGACTCACGTTGGAGAAGNAGAGCTGAAGCCCCATGGGAAAGGACTCACGCTGGAGAAGTTCATGGAGGACTGTCTGCCGTGGGTGGGACCCCACGGTGCAGCAGGGAAAGTGTGGGAGGAATACCTCCCCCCAGCTAAGGGGGAGAACATCTTGTGAGGAACTGACTGAAACCCCCATTTTCCCAGTTCCTGCCCCTCCTTGTGCTGTGATGGGGGAAGAAGGGAGTGAAATCCTGACTAAAGTGCAGTCTCCTTTAAGATCTGGTTGCACTTATCACCTGACTCTGGTGTCACTGGGGGTGCAGGGCAGTGCCATCAATTAGAGAGTTTCTTTCCTTTATTCCACATTGAGTCTGTTCTACCCATGACACTGACTGTGGAATGATCTCTCCCTTCCCTTATCTCCACTCCTGAGCCTCTGAATAGACATTTTCTGCCCTGTCCAGCTGAAAAGGGGAGTGATGGAGCGGCTTTGGTGGGTGTCTCCAGGCAGGGCCAAACCACCACATGTTGTTTGAAGAAAAAAGTGAAAGGAGGGAAGAAATGCTTAGTAGGAGGAGGGATTCAGGGTTTGGCATTTCATCTTACTGCTCGAGAAGTATTTCTGCAATCAGCCTGAGAAAATTAAAATGGAAACCTAAATTGCCGATTATACTAACCAACATTATTACAAACCATTTCCTCACATGATAAAGATGGAATATTTTCCCTGTATTATGGTTACACCAAAAAAAAAAAAGGAAAAAAAGAAAAAAGAGGTTGATCATGTTTGTTTCTTGTGGGTTTATCAAATGACAAATGATGTCAGCTTTGAAAAGATGAACTTTAGCTCAAGTTCCAAGCCAGTTTTAAATGCCAAAGATGTGTACACAGGGTGAATAGTTTAATGTCTGAATTTTCTAAAAAGTGACACTGAACTGTCTTTGTGTCTTTGTATGGCTGTTGGCCCCAACCAACCTGACTTGCACTTACCTGCCAAGCAATCAGATCCTTCAGTTTTTCAATCTTGTCATGATCTTCTGGATGCTCATGTGTATACTTCTCAGTAAAAAAAGCCTAGTCAAGAGAGAGAAATGAGCAGTTATCTCAGAAAATGAACCAATACCTATAGAGGAAGAATAACCTACAGCAAAGATAAATAGATCAACCCAAAGGTTCTGCAGAAGAGCAGGAACTGCTACAGAAGCAAAATGAAAACGAGGGAAGGGCTAAAAAGTTCAATGATGTTTTAAAATTAAGGCATTAATCTTTTGTGATCAGTAAAGCAGGCAAACGAGGACATGGTGATCAAGACCAAATCTCATGGGCAAGCCTGCCAAGGACCTGGCACGTGTCTGAAATGTCTTTCCATTAGTTCCCAGGACATACATGGATGGATACAACACGTCCATCAGCATGTACCTTCTCCATTTATGTTACAAAACAGATGCTGTTTGTGTATGCTAGCTTAATATGATTAATATTCACAGCACAAATAGATGCAGTGTCTGTAGCTTCCCAATGGTAATACCGTATCCCATGGAACTCGACAAGCTAATGCTGTAAACACGCAGCAAAGGTTATGTAGACATAATCTTGGGGAAGAGTGGTTGGAAAGCTGCCTGGCAGAGAAGGACCTGGGGGTGTTGGTTCACTGCCGACTGAACATGAGCCAGCAGTGTGCCCAGGTGGCCAAGAAGGCCAACGGCATCTTGGCTTGTATCAGACACAGCATGGCCAGCAGGGCCAGGGAAGGGATTGTGCCCCTGTACTCGGCATTGGTGAGGCTGCACCTCGAGTGCTGGGTTCAGTTTTGGGTCCCTCACTACAAGAAGGACATTGAGGTCCTGGTGTGTGTCCAGGGAAGAGCAACCAGGCTGGGGAAGGGGCTGGAGAGTAAACCTTCCGAGGAGTGGCTGAGGGAGCTGGGGGTGTTCAGCCTGGAGAAGAGGAGGCTGAGGGGAGACCTTATCACCGCCTACAATTACCTGAAAGGAGTGTGTAGAGAGGCGGGTGTTAAGACAAGGGGGAATGGACTCAAGCTGTGTCAGGGCAGGTTTAGATTAGACATTAGGAAAAAGTTCTTCCCCAATAGGGCTATCAGGCACTGGAACAGGCTGCCCATGGAGGGTTTGATTCATCACCCCGGATGTATTTAAAAGATGGGTAGATGAGGTGCTCAGGGATACTGTTTAGTAGAGTTGGACTTGATGATGGTTTAGTATGGTTGGACTTGACGATCTGCAAGGTCTTTTCCAACCTTGTGACTCAGTATTTGCAACTGATGGGTAGCTCTGAAGTCTCTGTCATTCAATTTAACCTTTAACAAACTCACACATAAGAAAGCAAAGCAGAGAACTGCAGCTGGTTACTCTGGGCACTGAAGTTCACCCAGACATTCGAGCACACACTGGGAATGCCATCAGTCTGTGTCTAACACTAGTGAGCAACTGTCTGCCACGTCCCTGTGTAAGTACTCTTACTGCTAAACATACCGACTCATACCTCACATGCAGAAAGGCAAAGATTTATCCAGAAACATCAGAAAGACATTAAGTCTGGTAAGCATCCCAGGACAGGCTGAAGCCCTGCCAGGACAGACAATTTTGACCTTACCTTCTCGTAGTTGGTGAACCCTCCCATGACTGCAGGATCCACGATGCCGTTAAGCAGCATGGAGAGAGGGTTAATGGGGAGATTGGGATCATTTAAATGCTGCTGAACCATATTATTGATCTTATCGTTTGTGAGCTGCATGGTTTCTATGGCGTTTTCCAGGGGACTAATTTCAACCTAAAAGAAAAAACAAAAAGGAGGCTTTAATCAAGGAGCAGAGTTTTCAATGCTCTGCAGAAATGTCCACCAAACCACCAGGATTACAAACACTGCAGGAAGAAGAGGTATTTTAACCAATAACTAAGCGAGCTGCTGGTTACAGGCAATTAAGTAATTGGTATCCATATACTGTGCTGTCACTGGCAGGATAATCAACACCAGTGGAGAGGGTAAATTGCATTCTGCTGCTGTAGGATGGATTCCATCCCAGCACAACACACGTTTAGAAAGGCTCTGACAGAAATCACGTGAGGTTTTTGGGAGGATTACGGAGAACATCAGAGATTACCAGCCGGTGAGTTTTAGTAGCACAAAGAAGATCCAGCTTAATGTAACGGTAAGAAAGAAATGATAACTTAATGTGGATTTCCTGATGGAAAACGTAATCCTAAGCAGCTCAAAAAGCCAGAAGATATTTTTGCAGTGATTATTGTGGTGTATTTCCAAGGAGATGGAGTTTAGTACGTTGAAGAGATGACTTCTAAGCTATCTGCTGTGCTTTTTCCCATGAGGTCACGTTTTCTTCATCTGCACTGAAGAAAGACATTTCCTTTCTCACATAGCCTGGGCTTGAATAAAGAGAGCTTCTCAGATGTCATCATGGGGTGAATGAGTTCTTACACTCTGTAAAACTCACTTTACTTTAATTGACTCATCTGCAACTACTATTTATGACCAGTTACTGTGTCTTTCAGGAAAAAACAGCATTAAAATATTTTAAACTTTGTACATGTAGTGAATGGGCTAGCGATTACTAACTTGCAGCTACCCACAGCGTAGCCAGTCCCCCCCAGAAGACTTAAGTTATAGCCTGCTTACATTAAAAAAATGATGTGGTAGGAACAGAAAAGCAAGGTTAATTGAGGCCTGTGAGCAAAATGTGAGTGTATATTTGATTACAGCCTAATTTACATAAATGCTACATAAACAAAGAAGCACTTCTACCTGGCTATCAGTTGCTTACCATGTTTCTGAGAACCACTTATAATCAAATCTCTTTAGTTGCTACTCTTACACCTGCCCTCTGATTACATCAAGGATGTTTTAATTAGCATTTTGAAAAGTCTGCCTGGGAAATTATTCCAGCAGGCTGGTAACGAGCCCAACGTGGCTGCTGTGGCTGAGGAGCAGCCCAGGCTCAGTCGGACAGACGACGACTGCCCTTTGGAGCTTGATTCACTGTGAGTAAAATTTGGGCTGGGAAAGTACGACCACAGTCAGCATCTGACTTGGGAAGAACTGTTGTGAACATTGCATGCTAAATTTAGGATTCTGTCATTTGTATTAATGGGCTTATAACGATGCAATAATTCGTTGATGAACCATTGCTTTTAAGGCTCTGGAATGTCTACAGAAATTAGCACTCATTGAGCTGACAGGCATCTTTTCTGACTTCTATGTATCAGCAATCACAGCTTGCTTTCTCATCCCCCTTTCTTTTACTACTCTTATAATCCTCCCTCTAATTTTTTAAAAGCAGATGGAGAATTGCAGTTCCCATCCTACTACTACAAAGTCTGCTTTGAATCTTACTGAGGGGCTATTTATTAAACATATTTATACTCGTAAATCACGAGCCTTGTTCCAAGTAGCTTGCTACGTCTGGACACCACACAAACTATTCAGGGTAAACAGAAATGATGTAGTCCTGACACATTTGCAAATAAACATCAAAAAACAAACCCAGATGAGTGTTTGTCCTTTTTAAAACCAACTGCAATTCAAATTCCAGTTTCTACATCACAGGCTGGCCTTGGAGAGTTTTTTCCCTGCAAGTACTTGTGTCCAGCTAAAAAAATCAGGTACAGAATAGTGAATGTGCACAGCAAAGTCTTTGCACCTAATGAACAGATTGAAAAATATTAGGGAAAAGTACTCCAAAGGAATTTTGAAAGCAAACAGATTCAAGGAAATTATGCAGGTTCCTATGGGTTACAGAACATAATACACTGCATTTATTAAAGTGCTGGGTTCTCCCTCAGCACTGATCTGGTAGGATCTCACCTCTTCCTTTAAAGACATTCTAGTGCCATCAATAATAGATGAAACATGCCAAGCTACTTTAACTCACTGTGTTTAGTAAAACACAAGAATATCAGTACCCATAATCAAAAGTTGGCATTATGGGGATGTAAACCTTGTGATCGTGCTTCCAGCATCCTAGCAGACAGGAGTTTTGAAGCACTCCAGTAGTTATCTGATAATAACCAGGCTGAAGCTAGGTCAAAAGTTACTTGTTGTCATATTATTAAGTTCCATTCCAGTATTACTTTTCAGCTCTGCAACTAATACAATCCTTACTTAGAACAAGCTTATAGGAAGCACTCTCCTGGGATTTATACACATCTCAGTGACAAGCACGGCGTTAAAGGTGCGTGTATACAAATTGCCTGCACAAAGCAGCCTGTCAGGCTGTGCTCTTAACACACAAGGAAAAGAGACTTTCATGAGATTTGCCAGCCTCTATAAACACCACTTTTTGCAATCATAACGATAAATACAATCTACTCTATCAGGATTATATTGAAAATACAAAATTCATTAAAAATTCAATGTGTTTTATTCAGCCGCCGATTACTGTCAAACATCACATTCATATTCTGTTACTATAGATACCATAGTAATTTCCTGCATTACTTCTGTTCATCTAAATACAACTGTCCAACATAACCTCAATGGAGCAATGAGAAAGGTTTTAATTAATCATATGCAAATTGTTCTTTTCCTTTAAAAATACGACTCACAAGAGAGACTTAAAAACCGCAGTAACAATGTTTTTATTGCTGCTTAAAAATTACAGCTGCGTAAGAATAATTTAATCTTAAAGGCATTTAATGGGTATGTCTTATCTAAACAGTCTAAATGGTAGAACAGAGAAATGCATAATTTGGAGTGACGCTGTGTGGTTGCCAGGGTATATTTTAGTTAACTATGGGGAAGAAACAACACCAACTTTTAATCACAAACGATAAGCAGAGATGTGGATGCATACGATGCATTCAATTTCTGGTATAGTTTGAATAAATTATGAGCAAAACACCCAAATTTTTGTTTCTAAAATCCTGACTAGTTTTGGTTTGATGTAGGACGGTTCCCCCCCACCCCACACTGCCACAGGTCTGTTAATTTTAGGTGCAGGGCTTACAATGCAGCCTGAAAGGGTTTACACTGCTTGAAATGCTTTACAAAAGTACTGCAGGCACTTGATTGCCCCTTATCCTGAAGGCCTGGAAGACTCAGCCTGCATTCCCCTGCTCCCAAGAGTGGAAAAGCACTGCTTGAGTCACCCTCAGTCAATCATCTGCAGCCTCAGCAAGTTCCCCTTGTCTTAGGATGCCAGATATAGCCCCATCGATCGCTTGTTCACAGAACCGAAGCACCTTCGCGCAGAAATATAGGTGCTCCCTGGCTCCATGCACACCCCATCCTTATATGCATTCTGAATAAAGCCAAATTGATCTTACCATGAAAACTGATTTGACTTCAAACCACCTCAGAATCCCTGGTAATTTATAGGCTGTCACATAGATGGTTCTCTCAATCCACATATTCTGCAAATACAACACAAACATCACGTTCTCAGTGGGATGGTGTTTATCTTAAGCAAAGCCTTAAACCGTTATCACCAGGAGAACAAACCACAGCACGACAGACATTACAAAGCCAGGGGGAAATTTTAAATGGGATCTGCTGGGCAGATGATGGAGCTGCATCAATTTAAATCTGATACATGATTTAGTGGAGAACAACTGCTCTCTTACCAAAGGAGAACACTATGTAAAAGATCCCACGTTTGACTGGACTGCTATTGTTCCCGCACAACTTCTAGAGCTTTCAAGGACCATCCTCCACAAAAATTGCAGCATCTTGATACTGGGAAATCTTCTTCCCCAGGAGAGTAGAGGAACCAAGGGATGGGCTCCCCAGGGAGGCTGTCCTATCCCCATCCTTTGAGGCTCCAAGACCGGCTGGGGAAAGCCCTGAGCAGTGGGGTCTGACCGTGGAGCTGCCGGGTCTTCCTGGACCTGAGTCCTCCCCAAAGACCCATCCTGACCTGAAGTTGCGACTCTGCAATTTCATCTGAGCTGTAAACCGCAATGGCTTCATTGTAATAGCTCCTCACTGCTTTGAAATTAAGGGTATGTGATTTAACATCCCTTCATGTGTGTATCTGGTTCATAAGCGACATCAAAGACATCTCGTGACTTGATTTTGTTAGAACTGGCATATGGTTGGTAGTTCATCTTATTCATTATGAGCCTTTTTAAGACAGAACTGTTTATTCCATCCTCCATTAGCAGAAGAAGAGCTTTCAAAGTGATTTAGATATACCTAAATTTTTTACACTGCGAACATAAACTGTAGCAGTCTTTAGAGCTACTGTTTTACAAAAAGAGTTTCCTGCCTCCTCAGCTAAACCCATGTGGCTTAGCAAATTAGCAATTTTTGATATAACAGCCACCAAGAGAAGCCAAAGACACTAAGGGAGTCTCTGGATGAATACCTGGCCTTAGCTGTAGGAAGCTGAATACTCAGCATTTACTGGCACGCTGACTAGATTAGAGCCTGCTGCCACACCAAGTTCTCCGTTCAAGAAGTGACCCATTAATTTATTACTTTAATTACTACTACTACTTTACTACTAACTGCACCCTCTAGAACCCCTGTGAATAAAATGGTGTCTATATATTAAAAAAAAAGGCAATCAGCTTGGTGTAAGCTGTTGTGAATGGTTTGATGAACACAAGCTGTGCTCAAAGGGAGTTCTGTTGACCATCAGATGAAACACATGGTTATATGGTTTAGCTAAAAAAAAAAATTAAAGCTAAAAAGGTAGTATTGCAAAAAGCTTTTTAGATGTCTTAACTAGTATTTTCATGGCAAGAGACATTCATCATTTCAGGAACAGACATTGTAAACTCCTTTCTCAAAACAGTTACTTTTAAACAAATTTGGCTCTGTCCATTTTTCCTAACGTGAGAAATTGCTTTAATTGAATTTCTACAAGAAATCATCATATTTCATGCTGGAATTTATTTTCTAACAACCAAAACATAATGAATGGTCCAGGTTCTCAGAACAGAGGGGAACAAACAAGCAAACCCCAAAGTACTCTATTTTCTCTCTTTTTATTTACCGCAAATTCATTGTCTGGGTTCTTCTCTCCTTTCCGAACAGGGCGGGAGTATGTAAACCTTTGGACTTCATTCACCCTATAGAAACTGAAAAAAGGGAAAAAACCAATCAAAATCAAATACTACATGTTTTAGGAATTGCTGTTAAGCTCTAGTACTAAATAAAAAAGGTTTATGCAAGAGTATCAAATGTTGATTGCATCACAGCTGTCCAGTGGGGTGGACGGACCTCTGCTAATATTACGGACACCCATGAAGTTCCTCATAGTCCTTACCCTCCTGGGTGGTGTGCAGAGTTGTTATACAACAAGAACTTTTATTTAAATGTTATAAGTTTATATAATAGAGACTGATAAAGTTGCTGTAAGTGTTATAAGTTTAAGTTTTATAAGAGAGACTGATAAAATTGCAACCCCAACCCAAACTCACCTCACGATTTGTTCTGACACTGGCCTGTGAAATTTGGATGGTAAATCCAGTTTTGGCTTTACAGTAAAGCACTGAATATCTGAATTCAGGGGTTAAGAAGCAAAAAAGCAAGGTTCAATCACACAAATGAGGCAGCTCAAAGGAAATTCAAAGAAAGGACAGGACAAAATTAATGCATTACACCCGTAAAGGCAGACGTGCAACAGGCTCCTGCTCATGTGGGCCATAAATCCTTGATCTGTGGGGCTGCAGGAGCCTCTGTGCAAGGTAAGGATACACTGGCCAGAGGAGTTTTTGATGTCATCCCCTGGTGGAGATGTGGTTTTCATTTTTTCTGCGTTTGGAAACTGAGTCAATAACCTGGCTTCGAAGTCTTCGCGGCGCTCGTACTCCTTGCCCCGGTAAATGAAGACTTTGTTCTGCAAACAAGTGGAGAGGTTAAATCCCAATACCCATATCCTCAGTCATGAACTTGGATCTGGGAAGAATTGACTCCAGTGGTGGTAAGTGAGCTATTTTACCTTCCACACACTATGATATAATCAATAGTGTACATATATTTTATGCTGATTCAATAAAGCACCAGTGGATTTCCTTACCCCAGTTCAGTACTGAGATCATTAAGCACATACTTAACCTGTATATACATAAATCACACTAAAAACATGGTATCAAGGACCTGGAAAGAAGGTGCCCTTTGAAAATGTATGAAGACAAATTAAGTCCTCTACCACGTCCAAGATCTCCCCTTCTGCAATTCCTTTCATCCACCTTCCACAGTTAATGGTGGAATGGATGTAAATAAGCAGGATTAGGCTTTTTATACACAAACTTTTATTACAAAGCATTAAGGTGAGCAAGCAGGAATAGGGGAGAAAAGTATAAGCAGAAAACAATACCAATTTTAGGAGGAAGATCCAAAGCCATGACTCTTTTAAGAGACATATACACCCTGGACTTCACATGAGTCTATTAGATTTTTGCCATTGTACAGTTGCCTGCAGCAGCCTAACTTATAAATTAAGTATACTGTATTTCTAAGCATTGCTTTCTTCTTTAACAATAAAGAAAATTAAGATGTTTTCTGCAGCCTGTTTATATGCTGAACAAGTGCATTAAATTCTACAGAAAAATGTAAAAGACAACTTGCATATTTTAAACTTTAAATCAAGTAAGACAATTTTGCTATGAATGTAATGCTCAATGTCATTGCTCATCTCAAAGCAAACACTTGGTGAAAAAAATTGCACAGCACTTATTAGAAAAAAGGTGTTAGGACTAGGGTAGAAAACTGGAATGGGTTCTATTTACCCAGATGGGTTTAGTTCTGCAGTGGTGCCTTTCCCCCCTTGACCAAATACTCTTAAAGTTTCTGTCTGGCTACCTGATCATAAAATTTCTGAGGCATGATCACTCCAAGATGATTCTTTCCTGAAATCATCATGTATTTCTTTCTTTACTTTTAATGCACCGTAAATATGTATTGTACACACACTTTTAATACAACATGACAGACCAGTCGACCACAATTAACTTGACAAAACCAGCTTAATCAGCATTCACTGCCTTTAGTCAGTGAGCTGGGCTTCAGTGTAGGCTTGGCCTTGCTCCTGGTGTTTATTATGGCATAATCTGAGAGAGTCAATGCAGAATTCCTCAGTTACAACCAGCAACTCCTAAATGCCTGTTTCTGGAGGAAATCTACCTCCCTTCAGAGACTAAATTCCTCTGAATATCCTGGACTCAGACAGTAATCTGAGAATAACGGTAATAATTGTATTGTTCTGTCTCTTGAACTGCCTTAACCAACGGTAACTCTTCCACAGGGGCTGAAGGGACACTCTCAAACTGAAAATCCTCATCTCTCTGGATAGATACAAGCAGCCAGAGTCCAGAGAACCACAATACAGAAGCAACTGGGATGTGTAAAATCCCCACCCTTCTTTAACCACTATTTTCAACTCCATAACAATCCTCAAACCAGTAGACAAAGATCTAAAACCTTACTCAACTTATGTGACAGCCATCAGCCAACGGATGTATGTTTGAAATCAATACACAACTCATGAAAACCAATGGTAACAGATTGCTTTTCAGAGCATCACACACATCTCTGATACTCAACTTCATTTTAGTGACTATGCTGGAAAGGACACTCACATGAAAACACAGTCGTGTACTAAAGGTGTTGCTACCATTCCTACCTCTCTGTATCTATCTGTCAGGCACAACTGTCACCACTTCAGAGGGTGCTGGTTATTACCATGATTTATGGAGTAGGTGTATCTTCATTTCTAGTGATAGCCTGAAGAAGTATAAAGTACTGGGTATGTGTGAAGACAAAGTCTCTCTACAAAAATCCATCCATTGCATATAGAAACCAGAAAGGAAACCCCAATGTTTTGCTTTATATGTCTAAAGAGACTACCCACCAACATTCACCAGTCTAAATAAGACCAACACACAATAATGTACTTTCTCCACAACCCAGGAAGATGTCTAAAGCAAGAAACCTTTCCCTGCCTGAGGAATGAGGAGGACACTTACCCTTATGAATGTTGGGAATCCCTGGCCGTAGTATCCAACAGCGAAGTAGTCTGGTTTTGGTCTTATCACTTTCACAATGTTTTCATAGAACTGGGCTTGCTTTCTCTGCAAAATAAATAGGAGGGATTTTCATGACCTAAACTTTGAGGAGGCTCCTCATACTTAAGATCTAGATCTCTTTCACATATATAGCTAACTTAAAGATGTGCTTCATTCACCCCTTTCCTTCACTCTTTATCAGAAATATGCTAATATTTTGAAATACTGGACTCTGTAGCCATTGTTTGTACACTCATCATGGTGAGCCCCACTATTCCATATCCAATATGGAGATTCTGATGAAGGTCAAGAATTTGCCAGGTGGCCTGAACCCCCATTGTGATGCTGCCATCACATTCCAAAACACTGGAATGATGGAGCACATTCCACTAAAGCCAGCTCATCTCAATGGTGCTGACTTCTCCATTTGCAGCTGTTACATTTCAACACATTTTTCTACTGCTTCTTTCCATATTTACAATGATTTAGTCAGATCTGGAAAGCACACAGTTGAGAACTGTGGAAACACATCATAACTTTTGGAATGAATACAGGCACGTTGGGTGCCACCTGCTTTCAAAGCAGGACCCTCCTTTATCTCAAATGATGAAATAATAATGAATGTTCAGCTTTGGACAAGCTGTTCATTACCTTATTTTTAGTCTTACTGCTTTCTGTAAGAGGATGAATTCTGATTTCAGTGGAGGTTTATTACTGCTCCCATGTGACAGATAACACTAAATGGTGAGAAGACTACAAAGACCCAGACTGGCCATGTATTTCTCAGTTCACCTGTATCAAAACTATTTTGTCACCCGTGTGTTGTCTTAAAGCCTTAATACTTCATGTTGCTGGAACAAAAGAGACAATGGGGAGAACAGAGAGAATAAACCCACTTCTACATGTTATTGGGGTGGGGGGAAATAAAAGAGCTAGCACACCAATGCTACTCAACAGCAGCACCAAGAAAAACTGATGGGGTATGTGAGACCTGCCTCATCTGGGAGTGTAAATTTTGATCTTTGCCTTATCAGGGATGGATGCCCAGTGCACACTGGCACTAATCTTTGTGATTTCTCTTTCAGTTTCTCCAGTCTGATAAATAAAGGGCAGATAAACTGAGCTGGTTGATATGAAAATTGGGAGTTCTAGGTCTCCCCTGTTAGAAGAGGGAGAAACTCCCTCCATCCCTCCAGGATGAACTGCCTGGAATTATGTCACTTAATGTAAACAATGACATATTTACTGTGGAAGAGAAACACTGAAAAACACGTAACTCACTATCACTGGCCATTAGCCATGCTGTATCATGTGCAAATTCAGACTTCTCCTCCAAAATGAATACAGTGCATGACACACAAAGAGGGGTTGTTTCTGTGACAAAGCTATTCCTCAGCTAGAAATGATCCTCACGTGTCAAATATGATCATTCACCAGGGGGTAGCTACTCTCTAAGTCCCTCATTTTTAATTTTCCACCTCTTTTATGCTTGTACATCTGACACAAGAGAATCATTTCTAGCTGAGGAACAATCTCTACCCAATTCCTTTTATATTAAAATGAAGAATATTCTCTACTGAACACAACCCTACTGACAGCAGCAGAGGCAGCAGGCCAGGGAAGACTCTTCCAGCATACCATAATACCTGAGAAATGCTCTAGGTATACATCCTTTATTTCCTGTAGTAAAAAGCAATGCAAAAACAGGCTCCAGATTTGTCAGGTTAATCAATACAATCAGCCTGTCAGTCCAAATGCCACAAGAAGGGGACCATCAAAAAGGGACATAAATTCAGCTCTGGAGAGCTGGAGGACAGAACAAAGTACATTTTGAGGAGTGAAGAAACTGTAAATTGAGAGGATTGGCATTTACCTTTATGCTTTTATTCCCAAGAAAGGAGATTCTGAGGAGGTGGGGATGCTTCTGGGGAGATGGGGATGGAGATGCTTATGGGGAGATGGCTCCTAGCCATCGTCAAACTGAATGTTGGTGTCAGTGGAGAAAGGGGGTGTAATGACACCTAATTAATGCCCAGCTCAGACAGACAGGCATAAAGCTCATAAACAATTCCAAGAAATTAAGGATGATGGACTCCAAAAAACGTATCAAAACCCCAAAAGTCAAGAATTTTCAGAACTGGACTCTCATCCCAACTCCTGTGAAAATGGCTGAGAAGTTAGGCAGGATGGTGACAGCTGCCATTTATCTCTTTGGAGAGGAGCAGGAGGAAAAAAAATGGTGCTGGCATAATGAATGGGTAACGTCAGGGCAAAAATAACTGACTCTAGACATGAATGCTTGGGGATTATTCATACCTAAAAAAAGAAACGTGAATATGGAAAGACACTTGAGAGAGAATGGGGATTTTTTTTTTTCATGTTCCCATTTATATTTAAATTCCAAATTTCCTTTTATACCCCAAATAAATCAGCTTAACATTACTGAAATATTTTTCTTTCAGCTAAAAAAAAAAAAAAAGTAAAACTCAATCTCTATCAGCCAGTCCAGTGGTAGCCAGTTAATCAACGTTTGTCCAACAAAGCCAAAGTGGGCATCTATTTCTGCATTTTACTGTCATAAGAGAGATTTGCAGTATAATTAAAGCTTAAAATTTAAATTCTGATGTAATTGTTGCCGTGCCTATGCCATTAAAAAAACCTACCAGCAGTTCACTGAGTTGTTCATAATCAAACATCTCATTTTCATACTGTTCTGCAAGTTCTTTACCCAAGGCGATGGCCTCTTCCCACATCTGTTGAAACAAAAATAATCACAAAACAACAACAACAAATCCTGAATTACATACCTTGGTTAAACAACAACGTTGGAATAAAATAAATCAGAATAAACCACAACAAAATGCATCATGTTACAAGCCTGAACACACCGTGCATGGGACGGCCAAGGAGCTGCCGCGGCATTATCCACGTGTCTCTATTTAATGCAACTCAATCAAATTAGCAAATTGCTTCAGAAATGAGCTGATTCTTGCTAGCCCAGCTGGATATAGAATTATAGACTGGTCTGGGTTGGAATGGACCCCAAGGATCACAAGGGGATCACAACCCCCTGGCCAGAGGCAGGGCCACCAACCTCAGGCCTGGAGCTACACAAGGTTGCCCAGGGCCCCATCCAACCTGGCCTCGAACCCCTCCAGGGATGGGGCATCCACCCCCTCTCTGGGCAGCCTGTTCCAGCACCTCACCACTCTCTCTGTAAAGAACTTCCCCCTAATATCTCATTTAAACCTTCCCTCCTTCAGCTTTAATCCATCCACAAAGAAACCCAGCACCTAGGACTTCAGCTAAATGTTGTTGATAGATTATAGGTGGTAATCACCTCTCTCCCCCTCTAATACCCATAATCTATATTAGGCAGGACAGGCAATTTGCAGATATTGTTTTGAACAAATCCTCATTATGCTTCCATTGGTTCTTTTTCCTCTCTTGTTCTTCAACCATGAAATTCAGCGGCCATCTCTACTGACCCAAAGTAATTCAACAATATCCTTCAGCTCTCCAGGAACCAACAATCTTAACCAGGAGAAACAAGAACGATTTAAAAGTGTATTTTTAATTTTTGTCTACTTTAAATATAAGGAACCACTCAAACACAAAAAGATGCTTAAATTAACACACCAGGATATCTAAGATCAAACTTGATGATGTGACTCTGCTGCTTAAATTTGGCTGGTGCTGCTGACCTCACTTTATTAAGAAAAATAAGATTGGGAATGAGTTATAAATCCATTTGGTTCATATGACTCTTCAGCTTAAATTAAAACCCCCCATCCACACCACTTAATTCTCCTCTCAGCATCAGACCACACACGTTCCTTGCCCTGGTGAAACATGGCAACAGTCACAGCTGCAAGGAGCATTTGGATAAAGGAGGTTTAAGGAAATGAGCTGAACACACTTGTCTCCATCACTCCTGGAAGACATCCACCTTGGGGGAATGAAGAGGTTGAGATGAAGCACCACAACTTCCAAAGATGGGGGGGAGAGAGGAGGGGAATGGTTCTTCTGGGAAAAAATTCACACAACCAACTCCTGCATCCATCCTGTGCAGAGCCCCCAGTCCCACCCAGTTTACCACACTGTGTAAATGAGGAATATTTCACCCTCCAAGATGTCCCCCAAAAATCAAAAGCTCCCCCAACACATGCAAATCAAATCCCACCACTCAAAGCCCCAAATCAACGTCGGGTGAATTTTGCCTTTTGATCTGCACATTGAAATCACATTTCTTCCTCTATCAGGAAAACCTGGGGGGGGAAGATCCTTTTAGGAAATTTCCCAGTTCTAGATGTAAATTTAAAAATAAGATTAAAGCATGAAAGGGTTCATATGGCTGTCAGAATGGCTGAGGCCATGGCCAGCACTGCCTGAGGGGTCAGGGCACAGCTACCTGGGATTTACTGGCATGAACAACAGACTGGGACCCACGGTGTCTGGCTTTTTCCCTAGAAAGTGGCCAGCCAGGCTCAGTCCTCAGGAAGTCCTGCCTGATGTGTAACACACCAGTGCCACAAAGGAGGATGTGGCTCAGGTCCCACCAGTTTGCTCCTCCCTGGAGCAAATTTCCAATTGCAAGTGGAGGGCACAAACCAAAGGATGGACTGGAAGGTTTTATGGCAGAAGGAAGGGAGGGGAAGCCTGAAGAGGTTGGGAGCTGCTGGTGGGGAGGAGATGAGGGGCTGCAAAAGGAAAAATGGTTATAGGAGATCACTGGGAGAAAGGACAGCGATTTATGCTCGTGAAGGAAGCAAAGTAAAGAGAAAACAGGGGCCAGAAACTACATTCCTGAGTGAGGGAAAAGGAGCTTTTGAGTCCTAAAGAAAACAAATGGGCTCATGTTTGGGCAAACAGAGACTGATCAGTGATCTAAAGTGAGATGGAAAGGTGATGGATGCTCATGAGAGGTAGATCCCGGCACCTACATTAACTTCTCCTTAGGGCTCCACGTGATGTTCGAGCCCTTCCCTTGCTCTTTCCCACTTCTGTAACAGGGTTCATAATATTATATATTGAGGTAGAGGACTGGAATGTACACGGGTTACCTCATGGTTGTAAAGCCTTGAAAATGAAACCCACATCAGAATGACTAATTACAATCACCCTAACGAGGGATCACGGCTGCAGGAAATCACAGGGAAGTTTCTATGCTCTGAAGCACAATTTTTGCAAGTGGAAGGACCAGAATGTTTTTATCCCTATTCTCTATCTGCTCTAGAACGATGACACAGAGCGTATTTTTTATGCCTAAACAAAAATCCACATCAGTTTAATAGCAAAGGGGTATTTGCAGAAAAAGGAGTATATCCTCACACACTAGGCTGAGTTAATTTTGCCTCAGAAGAGCAATATGCTTATTTTATAATAATATAATATATAATAATGTAATACAAAATATAATAATATGACATAATATATAATATAATAATAATATAAGTAATACAACTTATAGAAACAAAACTAATATTCAGTTGTTTGGTAAAGCAGTGAGTGAAACCTCTCAATATCACTTAACCTTTCTTTGTTTTGACTTTGTGTTTCCTTTTTAACTTCAGTCACCCATAACTACTTTTCATTTCAAAGAAACTGGTGGTCCTGTAACTACCCTTGCCCCTGTTCTCTGTTTGTGGGTTCCTGATTTAACCAATCCCTCTCCAAAACCAAAGCACTTCTAACTTTCTTTTCCGTTGTGAAAAGATTGAGAGATGATTTCAGGCAAACAGCTCTGGAGCTGAACAAGACTGGAAATAAATGGAAGCCTAAATAATTTCAGATTTGCATCCACACTGTAAACAAACTCGTTCAGTTCAGCTGAATCCCAAATACTCACAGACACTGCGACACGTTCCCAAAGCGCGCCTGGCAACTCAGAGCACCGGCTGGGTACTAAGGCTGAAGGTAATTGCCCCTGATCATCAGGAGGCAGGGGAGTCTGGAGCAGCAGCAGGAGAGGAGCCAAGGAGCTTCTCCTTCTGGAGAAGAGAAGGCTGCTCCTGGGGAGAGCTCCGAGCGCCTTCCAGTCCCTTGAGGGGCTACAGGAAAGCTGGAGAGGGATGGAGACAAGGGCAGGGAGGGCCAGGCCCAGGGGAAGGGCCTTCAGCTGCAGGAGGGCAGCTGCAGAGGAGCTGGGAGGCAGAAATCCTTCCCAGGGAGCGGGGAGGCCCTGACACAGGGTGCCCAGAGAAGCTGGGGCTGCCCCTGGATCCCTGGCAGGGTTCAAGGCTGGGTTGGATGGGTCTTTGGGCACCCTGAGCTGGTGGGGGGTGTCCCTGCCTGTGGCAGGGAGGCACTGGGAGGGGTCTGAGGTCCCTTGCACCCAAACCAGTCTGGGGTTCCACAATACCCAACCCAGTCCCGTGCTGCCGATGGTGTGGCACTCACGTTGCGGCCTACAGGTAGCACAGCACTGCCACCAGTTAAATGACAAGTTTCACATAATTAAATCTTGGTGTTGATTTTCTTCCCCTTCTCATCCTTGTCAGTTGTTACTGTGAAGATGCCGGAGCGGAGGCTGCATTTCCGTTGTGCCTCCCCCAGCCTAAACAAACCCTTCAGATGTTACTGAATATTAATATTAATAATGAATGTTATAAATGTTTCAGAGCCTAAAATATGAATCCTCAAATTAAATATCATTCAGATTTAGACCATCTACAATATACACACAGTTACTGCACAATCCTGGCGTTCTTCCCCTATCTCTAATTGGAGATGAACAAGAGAAAACCCAGATATTATCAACAATTGTTTAAATTACTGGAATAACTTTAAAAATTCTTTTAAAAAGTTGGTTTACAAGTTTTACTGCTTATATTTTGTCCTGTTATTTTTAACAGAAGACTTTCAGGCATAGATAAGAGATAAAACTACTTTTCTATTGCACTGCAAATACATGATGAAGCCCCACTACGGGGGAAGAGTCTTTCACCAGCCTCTAACCTGGCCCCTGCCCAGCCAAGGGATCTGTCTTTGCAAAAAGCACCTGCTTTTTCTCGCTACCACCTCTTAAACCCCCATTGTATCATAAAGCTCAACTAGTGCAACTCAGGCTCCCCAAACTCCTGAGGCCCACGAGCCCACTAACCACCTGGCTCTTCCCTTGGCCATTGGTGCAGCTGGACCACACCACCTGCAACAACATCCTCAAAACCAAAACCAAAGCCCATAATTTTTCCAACATGGTAACAGAAGCAGGAGCCATGTGTTTCAAATCCCCTACACAGCCCTCCAAGACAAAATTTCTGTTTACTACAGAGCAAATGTATTCAGGTGAGGACAGGACAGCTGTGGCCAGAGATCCTGATAAATGAAATCTATAGTCTTGAAGGTCAATAACTCCCAATCTGCTGCCTTGCAGATTTCCTGCCTTGGAAGGTTTCCCAGGTTTGCCCAGGACATGGCAGGTCTTCTGGAGGAAGGAAACGTATGGGGAGCTACTACAGAGGATTTGTACGACGTACAACTCATTAATGCAAGGAACAATTTATCTGGAGAGTGTACCAGCCAGAGAGGCTGGCGGTAGTGGAAAGAAAATGCTTCTTTTGTACTCAAGGAGTAAGAAAAATATGTATAGCCTAAATTTAGTTGTGTAGATATGAGCTGCAAACTGTTCTGGGAAAGACTTTGAGGGTGCAGAAGGGGATATTTTTAAGGAAACTTAGCAATTTAATGACTTTTTGAAGCTGGATTGCTTGTTGCTCAGAAAGAACCGCAGCATCTGATTGAGTTTTTGAGGTTCTTTACTAGCAGTGAAGGAGGAGCTCAGGATAGTTCTTAGCTCCTGCTAGGTTAACAGTCAGTAAAAATGAAATAGTTGAGGATAAGAATATTATCATGCAATAGTTTGATGTATGAGGCCACTCCAAGCTGTTTAAATTTCATAGTGTTAATTAAGCATCATGTAAGTTTAGCATTTTAGTCAAAATGGTATTTCTCTGTTGCTGGTATTGCTTGTGCAAGATAGAGCTATTGGAAACCCTTGAAAACAACTTGCTTATTCACTTGGAACATGGTCAAACACTGTATCTTTCCTCTCCAAAGCCTGTCTCTGTCCTTCACAGCTCCCAGGATGGGCTTACGATCTGGCATGGGATCCGAGCTGGACATGAGCCCCGCACTGATTTCTGGCAAACAGCTGAATTTTACCAATATCCTGTTAGGTGGAAGAAAAAAAGCTGTTCGATGCCATCCCATGAGCCAGAGCAAGGCCATTTGAAGCCAAAGCATGGCATTTACTGGGTAGTTTCAAATATTCTGTGCTTTGTGGCTCCAGTAAAAGATTTTTTTCTTTGGAGGGGGAGTGGCAAAGGAGGGAAATAACTGAGCCATGTGCATTTATGCATTTTTTTTCTCCCTGGGACCAACACTTTCATTTTATGAAGGAGCAGCAGAAAACACACAGATTTACAGACTGCAGCATCCGCTGCCACACCTGGAACACAGGGCTGGCTGGGCATTTACGGCACAGGAATAACAACGCTGCTGCTTCCTTTTCAGGTCCAGAGGCCACACAAGTCCATTTCAAAATGGTATCTTATCTCTAATCAAGGACACTGAGTATTTCTTGGCTTGGGTAATTCATTAACATCGACACGGGCAAAATTTCACCCCCTTTCCTTGCCACTTAATACCGCCGCTGTTTCTTATTCTCCTCCTGAGATACTCTAACCTACCAATTTTCAGTCAAGTCCCTGGATTAAGGGCTTTGTTGAAAATTACAAAGCTTCAGCAGAACACAGAAAGAGCAAACACTTCAGAGCAGTTCAAAGGATCGGTTGGTCTGCCGTGAGGAGCGTGAGGATAAGGCTTTTAAGGGCCAAAGCCAAGAGAGATGGAGATGAGCCTGGAATGAGCAAAGAAGAATAATGCAGCAAATAATGATCTAGGAGAGGAAACAATGGGTAGACCAGGGAAACTTGGAAGTGACAACATTTCAGTTTGGAAACAAGGGGCTTAGAAGGGTAATGAAAAGTAGTATTAATAAGGAAGGAAATCTAGAGAGTAGAACAGCAAACTGCTGAAGTTGTATCTGAAAATGCTGATTTACTAAAGGGGAAAGGTGTACTTCAGCTTTACACACCATCGGTTTAAGGACTAAAAGCCACACAAGGAGTAAAAAAACCCAAGCTTCTGAAGAATAATATATTAAAAAAGAAAAAGAAATCCAAATGAGGACTATTAAATTAGTCTCCATCTACAAGTAACGGGCAAAGGTATGAACAGAGGTATTTTGTTCTCAGCCAAAATGAAACGCCCACGCTCCTGCTTTCAGTGCAAGCCCACACTCTGCATGATTACATTACAAATTTCTCAGGAGCTTCTGGTCTGTGAGAGGTCTGCTCCATTCCAGTCTGTATGGAGGATTATACCTTCCTCTAAATTCATCTCACCATGAACACCAACATTTAGGGAATAAGCCGCAGGGTTGGTCTTCACTTGACAAGTGCATCATGTGTTCCCCCTGGGAAATTACTCTGCTCAGAGAAAGGGATCGTGACTTTTGAGAGGCTGAACTACACCATCCTTTAAAAAAATTTTAAAAGCCAATGTTTTAAACAAAAGTGCCACCTTTCAGGAAATCCCTCTCCCTCATCTCTTCTACATAAAGCTTCTAACCATGTCAACCTCTCATATCCAGTGTTTCCCATTGGGCAGGTGGAGAGGAAGAGGCACAGCCTTACAACAACTCAAAACAACACTCCTGAATTTCTGCAGCAGCCTGGAAGCAGCTCCACAGCCGCCCAGAGTAAAGCGACCTTCTTTTGACATCTCTTGTTAGCTTTATGGGAAGGGAAAGCAAAGTAGTGGCATCAACCCAGAGCTGCTGAGGCACAGTGGGGAATTGCGTTATAAAGGGGGAAATTGGTTAGTGTATTGGTAACAGCCTCCTAGAAATGCCCAGCAAATACTACTTCAGATGTGTTACTGACCTTGGAGCAGCACAGTTAAAGGAGCTGCTGGGCTACGTTTGCAAACTGCATAGGTAAATGTAAGAAGTTGATTTAGCCTAATGTCAGAACATCCCCAACGAGAGGATTTCCTGGAACCTGCTTGGAAACCTCACCTTTGAGCTTCCTGACATTTGAAAATTCATATAAGATGCTCATGCTCTCTGTATATATTGATTTTTAGGGGGTTTTTTTCCCCTTTTACTGAACAATACAAAAAATTATCACCAACACAAGTGACTGGAAAATGTGAGAAGAACCATCTGTAACTAATGGAAGAGTCCTTCAAAAAGGAATCACCTCCTCACACACAGAATCATGCAGGAGTCCTACCCCTCAAGTTATGCAGGGGAATGGGAATAAGTAATCACAGCGATCCCTTTAGTATCATTGCTCAGGAAAATTTTTTAGAAGAATGAAGATTCAGTTGTTTAATCTGACAATAAGGGAAGGGAAAATGCAGCACTCTGAGTGCTCTTTCTTCAGAGAACAGGAAGAGCCTGTTAAAATACTTGGAAAAAAATAATTGAAGAATGGTTATTTGGTCTAACACTGTGTGTGGATGCCCCTGCTGCGTAACGTGGCATGGCTGAAGTAAGCAGCAGGTATTTTGCCTGCTGTTTGTAGACAGGTTTGTCTCAACACAGAGGTAAAGAATGTCCCAGATTTTAATTTACAGCTGAAATGCACTGGCCAGGTGCTCAGAAGAACAATTCCCACTGCCTGTATGCCAGCACCATAAAGGACTAACTGTGAGGCCATAAAGACATAAAGCAACAAAATAAAACCAGGCGACTTTTGGCTTCTCCTTGCCAAAGAGGAGTGGAATATTCAAACAGACTTTAAACCAACTGTGACCCTCACTCCAACGAGGTTCTCCTTACCTGCTGTTAAAGGGTTAGTAAAAGCTTTTTTGGGCTGCAGAAACATGCTGGGGAAACTGATGGTACCCACTGGGTAAGCATCAGGGTACCTACCCAATCCCCAGCCCCACGCAGTTTGCACAGCCCAGCTGTGTCACACACTGGAATTACAATTGCTTTAGCATCATTTATTAACATCTTCTAAATATTGCATTAAGATAAAGTATAAGATCTGACCTTTTAAGTGAAGTTTCTATCAAAATACTAATCTGATTCTGCTACAAACTTACTTGGAAAACATGAGCTGGTTGGATAATGTTCCAGCTCTGCCAGAAAACAACATTTCTGTTTGCATTATGGTTATGCAACAAAGATTGCTTTTAAAAACCCAAGCTCACGTTACCAGAATATTCTGACACAGAGATCTCTACTGCTAAACTTAAGCATTTTGTGCAGGAAATAACCAAACACTGAGACATCTCTCCATCTCCACATGCACCAAATCATCTCTCTGGGAAGGTAACACCGGACTCTCTCCCCTTCCCACCATGCAACACCAAATGCAAACTCCTCTCCCCATCAAAGATGCAATATCCTCACTGAAGAACACTCCTGCATTAGGCAGGAATGCTAAACATTTAGCATTATTATGTAAACATTTAAATTAAATTATTATCTAAACATTAAAATGCTAAATATTTAGCATTACTATCTTCACAAGCTAGCTGGTGGATCATTTACATACAGCATTCCCAATAACTTAAACCAAGTTTAAAGCTCCCTGACCATCACTGGATGCAAACTGTGTCTACTATTCAACTTACAAATTACAGACAAAAGTAATGAAAGGTATTTCTTTCTTCTTTCTGTTTTACCTTGCCCTTGTCAAAGTAGTGGATGATTTCTTGGTAGAGTTGATCTTTCAGCTGTCCTTGAGTAGCAGCCTGATATCCATCCCGCTGGGTAAGATGTGCTGCACATGCTTCTTCTGACCACTAAATCATACAAGGAAGAGGGGACCATGAAAGCAAAGCAAAACTTATGAGATATGTTGGTACAATTAGGCTAAACAAACCACAAATTTTTAAGCTTAATTAGCACCATAGTTAATGCACAACCAGTTGTGCACTTTGCTTCCTTGGGACCAAGGACCATTTATTTGAATGCTGTAATTGGAAGCTAATTACATGTTTCAGCTGGGAGGAAGCTTCTGGAGGTGGCTTCCTCTCCTCAGTGAGTTTGATGAGACTGACCTTGGCCTGCTGATGGGTACAACCTGCTGGATGCATCATGAACACCGGGAGGTTAGGGTTGAGAGAAGCCCCAAACTCAAGATATATCAATTCAAACAGGAAGGACTGCAGGCACAGAAAGTAAATGGAGGTTTGGAGGCACTGAAAAGCACAACTAACTCCATACAGCCTGTCTGCAATTAGCAGCTCTTGCTATTCAAGCAAATGCCTAACGGATGAGGAGCAAGGAACAAGTTCTTACATGGATTTCCTTCTAGACCTCAGAGGACTAAGCAATTCCCTACATCCTCCTCCCTTGCACCTGGTGTCCAGTATCATTGATGTGCATCCACATCATCCCTTCTTCATCTCCCTTCTCTCCTCCCACTAATACTCCCCATGACCTTCCCAAGGATGAGACAATCTTGGAGCCTTTTCCCTGGGCAGGACACTAATACTCCAGCCTGTCTATTTTGATGAGGCTAGCCAGAAATTAATACCTTAGAGACTCAAAAACCTCTCTCAAATCAAAT
The DNA here is from genome assembly GCA_013400835.1 of Zapornia atra. Lineage (NCBI taxonomy): Eukaryota > Metazoa > Chordata > Aves > Gruiformes > Rallidae > Zapornia > Zapornia atra. Next base: position 46,342 of record VZTU01009686.1, read on the forward strand.
CACAAACCTCCGCTGAATCAAATGAAACTTCTCATGGATGGAAAAAGAGACAAGGACAGGACTTAAGAAACTGAGTTCCACAAAATAAAGTGATTAAAGAACTGTTCACTTTCTCTGAAACCCAAAGTTACTGAAGGAGGAGGATTGCCCACTGAAGTAAAACGGTGTAAATTTAGGAAGAGAAGAACAGATCACACAGTGGTCAGCAACTCACAGGTTTATTCACACAATTACTGCTGCATCACCCAGTTTTACCTCCTGTTCTTATCAAATATCCCCCCATTTCTTCTTAATTTGGCCAAAAGGTGCTTGGCTAAAGCTGACAACTTGGACAACGTGGTACTGAAAGCTGTGTGCCTGAGCAACGCCGCCTTCACAGAGTCTGCGATGCAACGGCATTTTTTTCTGCATACAAAGAGCCACTGTCTCCTGTTGGCTGTGAACATCTTAATTTTGACTAAATTTTGTTAAAAACACAACCAAAGTACCTTTTCTTAAGTGGCTTGCAGTAACCTGGAGAGTAGGATGGTGGCTCTCTCCAGAGACACCCTTCGCGTAAATTCAAAGGTGAAATTCTCCAAAGCTCTCACTCTTGACTTAAATGTGATCCCATTCAAATCAGTGTGATGAAATTCATGCCAACCAGGAGTGTCCTTGAGAACCCTGTCCTTGAGGTTTGACAGAAAACCTCAGCTGTATGAAGTTATGCATACTGCAATATTGCTGCTTCTCAAGGAATACCCAACACCTCCACCCACTGCTAAACTACAGGTAGTGATGGGACATCGTATTAAAGAGACTGATACACTTTTGTAACAACTAATTCCAAACTGTAATGCAATTATATTTCTAAATAAATGCCTGCTTAGTGATGAAGCCCTGTGACAATTACTACCCTTAAATAAAATCACAGAATCTCCTGGGGTTGGAAGAGACCCTTTAGCTCATAGAGTCCAATCACAGCCTAACCCTGTCCAGCCCACCTGACCACGTCCTCAAGCACAACATCTACACACCTTTTAAATAGCTCCAGGGGTGGTGACTCCACCACCTCCCTGGGTGCCTGTTCCAGTGCCTGACAGCCCTTTCAGTACAGAAATTCTCCCTGATCTCTGACCTAAATCTCCCATCTTCTATCCATCTGGATTACAACAAAAGAAAACTGGGTAGTCCTTTCCAGTATACTAAAGGAGTGTATTAAGATACTCTTCTGGTCTCTGAGGACATGCTGCAAGAAAACCTAAAATTGGCTAAACTCTAATTAAAGGTGACATAGAGCACAAGTTCAAGCTGTAACAGTGGAAAGTCTGAATGACATTGGATGGCACGGTTCATTCCATCGTTTCTCCAGAAGCTGCAGCACCAGTGGAAGGGAACAAATGCTTCATCTTGTTTAAAGTGTGTTGAGCAAGTGTTGCACAAACTGGCAGCCCTGATTTATGTCCCTTGTGGGAACAAGAGAGACCTTTTGGCCACAGACTCAGTGAGTTGCTCACTCAAACTTCTACCCCCAGGCAAGTGACTGCACCAGCCTGTGTGACTGAGGGTGTCAGAGCCACCTCCTCACATCTTCACCTCCCCAACACACGTCTCAGCAACACAAAATGTCATCACTGAACAAGTGGCTGCATCCAGCAGGCTGTGACCAACAACTGCCCCTGCTTTGCCCAATGTGTAAGCCTCCAGTACTTCTATACTGCAGATTAATCTTATTGGTCTTTTCTTGTGTAATAACACAAGAATTTTATATTAAAATACAGTAAACATACTTCCAACTGTCTTAATTTAAATTGCATGTGTACCCTCTGCATCATATTTACTCTTCTTATGGTTTGGATACTGTTTACTCAGCTTTGAGGTGGGATTAATCCTCAGTGCCTCTGTTGGGAGCATTTCATTCAACACCTTCCACTTTTCCACCTTTCAAACCAGATATTTTACACTGACATTGCACTCTGAATCTCTTCAGCTGCATCAGATTGCTAAGAACAATTCACAGCTTAGAACCAGATAAATATCTTGGATGAAACTGAGTACAATTAGCATGGCTGCTGTAATAATACCAAGGGCTGGAAGAAGACTGAGGGCTCAGTGCAATTGCCATCAGCAGGAGAAACAGGTCAAGAAGGGAAACACAGTTCTCAGTTATTCTGGCCCTGACTCTGTCCCACGCAAGCACAGGCACTGCTGCCCTTGAGGGGAGCAGAATGAGACCCAGGTGTCCCCAGAGAGAGGGAGAGATCTCACTGTGGGTGGGGAGGTGTGAGGAAGAAGGATGGGACTAAAGCCAGTGTTTCCGAACACACTTATTCTTACAAAGTATAGATTTTTTTACTCTTTCTATTGATTGCTTTTTAAAATTAAACCCTAAAACTCCTTCCTACTAATTTAATGATGAGTAGGCTGCATTAAACATGTGATTTTTGGTCCACTGTTAGGTGCAGCATCCTTCCATATGGTGATGCCAGGGACACGGTTGGCACACGCCATCACATCTGTGACATAATCACAGAAATAAGATGCATGCCACAGACACCACCATCTACCAAGAAAGTTTCCAGTGAGATTAAGGCTCATGACATACAGCTTCATTCCATTCCTGACCGATGCTATACAGTGTTAAAAACTCAAATGCTTTACTTGCATGAGCCTTGTCTAGATAAAACATTTCATTTTCATATACTGCAGCTTACACCAAAAGGTATTTATGGGGATGCTGCTTTAACTGTGATATAAGCTGTGCAGCATTACAATTACACGGACCTTTGAAAGGCATGAGCTGGGAAAGAAGATCATTTGAACCCCTCTCTGGGTTGTTAAAATCAAGCCTGAATCCAGAGATAGCCAAGCGTCCCTGAGCACGGTCTGAGGTGCTCCCTTGTCCTGCCTCCCAAAAACAATTGTGTGGAGAGCTGATTTACTGATCTATATGTTCAGATGCTTCCACACGTTATAGCTACTTAAAGAACTTTAAATTACAGCTTTGCAATGTGTGGTCTTGATGGTGCTTTCACTGGTTGCAGATCCAGCTGAGCAAAGGATGCTCTGACACCTGCACGTGCAAAAATTACATGTGCAAAGCCTAAACCTAACCTAAGCAGCAGCACACAGCTGTAAATCAGTTTAAAGATGTTCTAAGGCTGTCAAACACTAGATTATCAGTTTTTGCTAAGGTTTTCCAAGCTGGCAATGTATTTTGGTGCTCACCTTAAGAAGCTTTGCATGCAGGAGTAACGTGTAGGCAGCCTCTGTGTAGTTGTCACATTCTTTGTGCAGGTCACACAGCTTGTACAAATACCTGCAAGCAATAAAAACAACAGTTCCTAAAAAAGGCTGGGTTCTTCACTGTCACTAGGTAATTAATTTTGAAGATTATAAAGGTTCAACTCTATCTTCAAACAAGTAAATATATGTGGGATTATTTAAAGCTCCCACCACTCTGTGCAGACACCTTTAGGGCCATTTGCATTTCCATTGTGGGTTTTTTTTCCCCAGGACACATAAATTACTCAAGGTGAGTAATGAATCCACTACAAATTTTGTAGAGACACTGCTCTAATTGTTCAGCCAGGGAGACTGATGTCTCAGTAACCTTCCTTAACTTCAAAATCATCACACCTCTGGGAAGGGCTTCTCTTCATCTGTTTGTTGGTTTTTCACTGATAATTTAAAAAGTAATGAAAACCAAACATCTAATAAAGTATTTTGAGAAAGGCAGAGAAAATACAAAACTGATATTCATCATGATACATTATAAGTTTGTTAAGAGAAACAGGAGAGGAATGACAGTGAGGGACAGTTTGGGACACTGAATAGGGCAGGCTTATGACTTACAACTTTATGTGGTTGCCCACCCTTCTCAATCCTGCCTTTTGCTAGATTTTCTTATCTTTTGGCAAATTAATAATGAATAAAAGCATTTAAACAACAGGAAGCAAGCTCACAAGTAAAAATTCTTCCCAAAAGGGAACAAGTATCTGAGAATGAATTAATGAATTATATTAGATACCTAAAATAGCAGTAAACCCACAAACTTCATTATTTTCACACAACAGTCTAGCCAATTGTAAGCCAAAGGACAAGCAGAGGACTAGGAACACGACTAGGTTTACAAGAAGCACAGCAACATCTTACCACTTTGTGTGTACCTAGATTGTGAAAGGCTCCTCAAAGCTTTACATTTAAATTAAGCATCAGCCATGATATTATTTAACAGCCCTTCTTGCCCCAAGTCACATAGTTTGTACTTCTCTAGGGGGCAAAATTATTTCTTTGCTCAGCTGTCTTTTGACTGATTTAGTCTTCACCCAACCCCACTCCCAAGCATTTTGGTGTTGATGGTAATACAGCTCAAGGAGGTGGAGAAGGGGAACAGGAAAAATCCCACGACTCTCATTCTGAACACTGGCTGCTCTCAGTGAAGGTAAGCTTTTGAAAGCACTTAAGGCTCAGTAAAGGGCTGTTTTTTCATTGTTTCCTTTCCTCCAGCCCCCAAGTGAGTGCTTAATATGAACTTAATTTTCCCCAATTAGGCTGCAGTGAGGCAAGCAGAGTTTGTCACCTGTGGTGTTTACAAACCTTATGTACATTTCTTCTCGCTCAATCTCCTTGTAGAAATTCTGGAAAACAAGAGAATTTTGTTACCAAGTCTTTGATTTCACAGTCTGGAACGTACACAGAACAAGCTTGAAATTAAAAAATTCATAACTGCATAACATCCACCTCAAAAACTGTCAAAATGCAATTTGCCTCTAGTGCTGGAACACAAGTTATTTAACTTAGAAAGTCTAATGCTGTGATGTTTTGGGATGTAGTGTATTAGGGCTTATGTCTTGTTGCAAAGGTTAAGAATTTACAAGAATAGTCCTGCTAGAAATTTGCTTCTGGCATTTGCAAGTCACACATCATTAACCATTTTCAGCTGAAATTTTGTAATATACAAAAACCCCCAATTTTTAAGCAACAGTTGCTTTATGGATTTTAAACTCCAAACCTTTAGCTGAGCAACACATCATCTGCCTTTGAATTCTAAGGGTTTCTTTGGAAATAAAAAGTTGGATTAGTGTTATTTATCTGGTTTCATATGCCACACACTATCATCATTCTCTACAGAGATGTCTGAATGCCTCTGGTCTTGAGATAAACTAGTTAACACTACAAATGTTGTAAATGCAAGATATGATAAATGGGGTGAGATATCAAAGGCATTTCTGAATCTAATTTAAAGTTTGTCCTCAAAAGTTAAAATATATCTAGAGAAAAAAATACAAAGACATTTCTCCTCCTTCACTGAATTACAATATATTTCAATGGTAAATTAAACCAGCCTGAGTAGACACAGCAGGATGCACATGCCTGGTACTAACAGGCACCCAAGCCCAGTACAAAACTGTTCCCTTCAAAGGGAACAGAAATACAAGAGAGAAGCTTGGGGCTGGCATTGGAATTGATGGCTAATTCACTGGATATACCCTTTTAGTTGACACAACTGCTCCCTGGGTTTGAGTTCAGCCCAAAAGACAAACTGAACCACATGGAAAATTTGTGGTTTATCTTGTGCCTTCCTAAAGGAGACATCTGCATTAGGTGGCTCAATCATGCAAAACTGTTTTACCCTAATACTGCTCTGCCCTTTGATGCAGCTCAAGACTCAAACACAGTTCAACAACATCCAATCAACTCAGACAGGAAGAGGCTCGAGCGGCTGGTTGACACAGACACACACCACATTTACTACAGTTATCCCCAAAAAGCAGTCCCTGCTCCTGCCCCACCTTGGGGTGTAGGTTTCCACATCCCCACCCCATGCATGACTCTGCAGTGAGTGGGCTGAGGAACTGATGGAGATGGAAAATAACCTTGGATCCCTCCTCAGATCTGCTCTGCTGCCTGGGCGGCACGCTTGCTTTCACCGGGACTGCCAGGGGTAGGAACAACCAGCTGAGGGAACAGGTAGGGCTTTTATGGGGTTTTTTATCATCAGCCCTGGCTTAAATGCACATCAAAACCTCTGACTTAAACTACCATCAATAGAGACAAACTTAATCCCTTGAAAGCCCCTGCATCATCAAAGGCCCAATTAAAAACTCTTTGAGACCTCAAGTGGGAACCGTGCTGAGTATCAGCCCCGGGTCGGATCTTTGCCAAGGCATAAATTTCACTTCAGGTGCACAGAGAATGATGAAAAGACTCTGTTGGCCCTGGAGGGTGAACAGGACCTTAGCATCCAGCTGAGGTTTTTAAATCACATCTACTGAAAACAAAGGGAAACTCTGCCCCACGATGCTGCCCTGCGTCTCCTGCAGACGTGGGTGGCAGTGGTGTGTGTGGGTGTCTCATGGGGATTCAACTGCACAGCAGTAAATCGTCCACAAAATTTATCTTCAGCCACCACGTCAAAAATTCAGGTGGCAAAAGGCAACACCAGGAGATGCTGTCTCATACCCAACCCCAAAGTGGGCCATTGGAGGCCCATCATAATACAAGGAGTCATCATAAAGTATGATGACGAAGGAAAGGAGAAATAAATTCACCTTCCTTAGGGAATTTTCCTCATTTTATAAATGGTTGTCATGTTCTAGAGCGTATGGGGTATGTGATTTTTTATTCCCTGTCTGTCCTGGGGTGAACTGGCAGGCTTTTCTAACTCAAATTCTGCTCAGGAGGACACTATGACTTTTCTGCAGGCAACCTAACATCACCTGCTAGATCAACAGCCGGTGACAACTCTCCAAACTCCTTTCTTTCCCCCTCCCCATTTCCTAAACATTCCGTTGCTTTTTGATGTGCACAGAGAAGAAAAACAATCTAAAAATAAAACCCCCATTTCTGATTTGATGTCTCTCTCTTCTCTCCAGTTCTGCTGGGCACAGTTTCACTTACATCCAAGGCTGCGCTGCGCGAGCCGCGGACGTTGGCGTGTTCCTTGGATGCATGAATGCTACCAACCTCAGACGTTTCCAAGCCAGTCTGAATAAATCAATCAGCCCCATCACATAAACAGGAACCTCTGCCTGTGCCCAAAATACTGTAGCAAAATAAAAGCTCTGATAATGATATGGGGATGAAAGCTCTGAGTCCTTAGTGGGGAACAGCTGGATATTGGGTCCTATTGGAAAAATCAAATTTAGCTAGTGCTACGTTTAAGGGGGTCACTGAAATGTGTTTTGATGCAGTTTTTCCATATGGACACGTTTTGTCCCAGTAAAACCTTATACTCAAATGCTTCCAGTGAACAGTGTGACATCCCTGCTACGGGGACAACTCCTGCTGCTTCCCACTGCAGCCTCAATAGAAAAAGGTTTACACTATAGAGTCGATACTCCAGAATTTCTGGACCTAAGAGGAGGAAATGTCATGTCATGGAGTTAAAATAAAACCAAACCTGAGTTTTTTCTGCTGTGAAAGGAAATTGTAACACTCACATTTTTTTCAAAATCCTGAAGAATACAAAGTCAGGAAAAGCTTGGTAAAACCTGCATGTTGCTCAGATGTTCTGTATGTCAAAGTGTTTTTCTCTATTAAGTTGTTCATCCATCAATTGTAAATGTCAATGAAAGGTCCTCAAAGATCAGGCCCTGAAACATTTCTTCTTAAATCTTTACGCAGCATCAATTATGGGATTAAAACCCAAGGTTTTCAGTTGTTAAAAAAGGAAAAAAAAAACCCAACCCAAAGGATTTCAGACTTTCCTGAGAATCCCACCACGTGCTCTGCTGTACACAAACCTCTGTCAACGGTATAGAGGAAGAACACCGTTATCACAGAATCACAAGGTTGGAAAAGACCTTTGAGATCATCCAGTCCAACCGTTCCTGTCCTGTGCTAAACCAGATCCCTGAGCACCTCATCTCCCCATCTGTTAAACACACCCAGGGGTGGGGACTTGGCCCCCTCCCTGGGCAGCCTGTGCCACAGCCCCACAACTCTGCCAGGGAAGAACTTTTCCCTCCCAGCTGAGCTGACCCTGTCCTGGCACAGCTTGAGCCCATTGCCCCTTGTCCCATCTCCTGTCCCCTGGCTGAAGAGACCATCCCCCACCTCTCTGCACCCTCCTGGCNACCCAGCACTTGAGGTGCAGCCTCACCAGTGCCCAGTCCAGGGGCACAATCCCCTCCCCAGACCTACTGGCCACACTATTTTTGATACAAGCCAGGATGCCATTGGCCTTCCTGGCCTCCTGGGCACACTGCTGGCTCATGTTCAGCCTGCAGTCACTCAACACCCCCGGGTCCTTCTCTGCCTGACAGCTCTCCAGCCAGGCTCCCCCCAGCCTGTGGCACTGCAGGGGGTTGTTGTGTCCCATGTGCAGCACACTACACTTGGGCTTGTTAAACCTCATCCCTTTGGTCTCAGCCCATGGGCCCAGCCTGTTCAGATCCCTCTGAAGAGCCTCCCCACCCTCAGGCAGATCAACACTTCCTCCCAGCTTAGTGTCCTCTGCAAGCTTACTGAGGGAGCATTCAATCCCTCCATCCAGGTCACTGATAAAGATGTTATCAGTCCAGGCTCTTTGCTTACCAGGACGTTGACTGTACAGCTCATGCGGTTCTCCTTGTTCTCATCATGCATGATGGTCCTGTAGTCCAACAACCTCTCCATCAAGCGGACAACAAGCTTCACAAAATTTTCTCCACTCTTAGCAAGGTATTTGTGCTTTCTGCAGTGCTCCAAGAGACTGGAAAACCAATTACATTCGCTTTGTTAATCACAGGCAGGGAAGAAAATACCCCAACCTTGACTCAGGTGTAATTTTAAATATTGTGCATCATTAACAGATTTTAATTATTTCTGGGCTACAAAGTTCATTGTAGTCTAATTGCTCTCCCTCCTGACTTCCCAGTGACATAAATCTCACCGCTGATCAACACTTACATTTTGTCAAATAACACTTTGTACTGTTCATCTCCTCTGCCTCCTTCCACTTCGTGATCCAGTTTGGTGATGATCTCATTTTCAAACTATAATTAAACAAAGCAAGCGTAAATAATCAGGTGGCAAATCTTTCACTTTATTACTGTAGCCTCAATGGTTCACAGATTGGTTGGGTATCTCAGTGCGACGTTTAGCTGCTATTTTAAAGCTTGATTGACTTTAAGAGTTTGTGGTCTCTGGTATTAGAGTGACCATGATGATCTCCTGCCCTACAAGGACAGTTCTTGCTGAAGAAAAAACATCAGTCATGTTGTTAAATGAAGTGTAAATATTTGCATTACCAAAAACTAAACAAGGAGATTAGGGACAAGAATGAGGGGGTGGGGGGTGGGGGGAAAGAAGATGCAGAGCCAGGACAGAATGTCCCCTGCAATACCAGTATGAGTGATAAAAATAAAACACAAAAGAGATGAAAGCTCTGTGAGAGAGGATATGTAACACCTCTGGCTGTTAACTCAGCACTCTGGCACAGAATCATAGAATGGCAT
>VZTU01009687.1:7239-32844 GCA_013400835.1 Zapornia atra
GGTGGGGGGTGGTGGGAGGGGGGGAGGTCTCCCTCTGTTCACGTTTGGGGATGCTGCTAATGGACATTACGCACCTCGGAGGCTCGCAGCGGTGCATTACCCAGCCCTGGGGGCAGTTACCGAGGGGAGAGCGGGGCTGGGATGCTTTCGAGCCCTGAAAAAACCACCTCCATGACTGGCTGTGATGGGCAGCACTGTTAGTGCCGGCTCAGCACCCGGCTCAGCTCCTGGCTGCCTCTCTCATCAACCTTCATCCTGGCTCCCGAGGCTCCCCTGTCATCGTCAGAAAGCCCAGTTTGAGGAGGGGAAAACTTAAAGCCCACCAAATGCTGCCTCCAGCTACTCTTCCTGGCACCGAGCTGTGAGATGGTGCCGTTTCAGGCCCAGCAGGGATGGGAAGAGTCAAACGCGGGAGCATATTGTTAATTTGACCCCAATTGCCAGAGGTCCTGAGCCCACATGGCTCCTCTCACTTGGACAGGGAAGGGAGATGACATTCCCAAATTCTCCTCCCCGCACTGCTGATTTTGGGGGCTGGGGAGGAGGGGGTGGGCAGGAACACTGGCCAGGGCCAGGCTGTCTCCCACTGGCTCAGTGGGACAGATGGATGCTCTGCGCCAGGGCGTCAAGAGCCGATGCACTGATTTGGGCAGACGTCTTGGCATCGCAACCGCCTCTGCCAAGGGCCACCTGGAGAAACACAACAAAGGGGATGGGGGGAGGAGGAGGAGGAAGGAGGTGCCTTCATCCTCCTTGGCTCATCCTCCAAAGGCTGGTTTGTTGGCACAAGCAGAGTCAGAGGTGGCCAAGCCCAAAATATCTCTCCTGCCTTCCCAAGGGATGGAACCATCCCCTGGTCTTCAGGGCTGCCTGTCTGGAGGGTGCAGGCACCAGAAGAAAGCAAGAAGCTCCAGAGAAGTGGGTTAAACTGGAGGGTCCCCAGTGGAAAGAGCCCAAAAGGAGTTTGATCTTAGCACCGACATCACCAAAGCTTGAGCTTGGCACCGGGAGGGCAAGTGCAGTGTGGCTCTGTGTAGGAGGCACAGCCTGGTGCCCATCCACCCCATGAATTCATTGTTCTATGTCCAAACCCATCCCTTTTGGTGGGAAAGGGGCTGTCGACTCAACAGGACCACCCAAGGAGAGCACCCAAAGCTCTTTGCCGGGTGGTCCTGGCTAACTCCTGGCCAGGAAGACAGGATCTCCATCCAGGCAGGGAAGGGTTAACCACCTGGGAACCCCAAACACCCCCTAAGTAAGAGGGGTGCCCTGCTGAAGGTGAACCCTTAGTGCCATTGCCTGCAGATGCTTATGGGAGCCGACAGGCGAAAGGACACGCTGGGCTGGCAGAATTATCGAATCCGATTAGCCTGCCCGGGAGTTCGCTCAGGGAAAGCCATTAACCTCTGGAACCAGAGCAGCAGCGCTCCCCCCCCACACATCTCCTCCTCCTCCTCCTCCTCCTCCACTAAATGTTCCCCTAAGCTGTCCTCCCAGGTGTTAGGAATTCACCCCACCCCGGGAATGAACCTCATCCTACGGGTGGGGAAGCTGAGGCAGAGGGATAGAGAGCAAACCCCAGGGAGAGCATCCTTGGCTATGTCTGAAGATGGACAGAGCCATGTGGGCTCAGAGGAGAGAAGGAGGAGGAGGCATCACGAACGCAGGCCAGATGGCTGGGTTTAATCACTCGTCCTCCCGTGTCGGGCTCCCAGGGCTCTGCGCCGGCGCTGCCGCCTGTGCTGGGCTGGGGGGGCTTGGCTTGGGCTTATGAGTTTGACTGCTCTGCCTGGTATTTATGCAGGGAAACCTGAAGGAAACAGATTTCAGCTGCCTCGGAAGGAGAGGAATATCCCCGCTCTGCCAGGGGAATGGAACCCTCAGGGTGCTGCATCCTGGAGCAGAGAGATGTGTGTGTGTGTATGAGTAACATGGGGGCAAGCACATGGGAATTTCTCCCCCCCGTATCTGCTCCAGACCCAGTGTGAGCAGCCCTGAACATCTTGTCTTGGTGGGGGAACCAAAGCAGTTCCCAGGGGGAACCCAAGTGGGTGCAGTCCAAAAGCAAACCCTGCCCCAACACCTCTCACCTGCAAACATCAGCCAGGGGGGTCTGAGGCAGGGGACAGCAAACCAATTACTGTAATGAATGAGCACACTAGCGTGTTAATGGTTAATTCCCCATCTCGTGGGCGCCTTGGCCGCCCTTCCCTACGGAATATTGTATTTATGGGCTCCCCAAACACATCGATTCGGGGCACTACACTCTGAGACAATCAAAATTCAACACACAGGGATGGGAGGGGAAGGGAGGGGAGGCTGGAGGGGGGAAAGGACCAAGATGGAGGAACCTGTGCTCCGCTGGTGTTCATGACCAGCTGGATCCACCTTTTCGGGGCGGCTGGACATCTGCCCTCACCGGGCTTTCGGCTGACACTTACCAGGGATGGATGGAGCTGAGGTTTTGAGGGGAGGCAGCTTCACACTGGTTTCTGGCTCGGCTGCCCCATCACACCTCCTCCCCATCCCAGCATCCCTCCAGTGCCTTGCCTCTCCATCCCCGCCAATTTTTTAGCGGGGCTGGGGAACAAAAGCAGGGCCCTCCTCCTCCCGCTCTCCGGTGCTGCTGACAGCGTGCCGAAAGCATATGTTTCCTTGGCAACAGCTATTTTGAACACGTGCGTCGCCAGCTCTCCCAGCGGTACTCGAGCTTTGCTGGGGAGGAGAAGGTCTCTGTCCTCCAGAGGTGCCACTCGAGCAGGGCAAGGAGGGGAAAGAAATGAAGGACAAAGGCAGGAACGAGGAGCTCCTGGTGGGTTTCTGCAGGCAGGGCGAGGTGGATGTGGTTTTGAGACTCCAAAGAATTGCTTTGCCCCGAAAGCTCTGCCCTGGGTGGGGTGCTCAGCCTCCCCAGGTGAAGGAGGGATGCTCGCTGGTACCCGAGATGCTGCTGAACCCATGCAGCCCCACAGACGTGCTCAGCCTCCTACCTGTGGGCAGCCGTGGTTGGCAGCTCGAGCGATGCAGAAGGATGCTGCAGGGGGGTCTGGGAATGGGATGGTGGTGGGGCTGATGCTGGACCAGGGGATGGGATGTTTCTCTATGCGGTGCCTGAGAAGGGATGGAAGTGTTTGAGGGGGGTGTCAGCACATGTGGACCTACATCTGCTCCCAGCAAGAGGGGTGATGCACCAGGGATGCTCAGGGGAGCTCAAGCCCTGCACCCCCAACCTTCTCACCCCCACCATGAGCATCACTCACTTGTACTCCTGAACATTGGTCACAACCCTGGCCACGGCTACCAGAGTCCCTGGGGGAGTGGCCAGGGGGGCCAACATCCCTCGCAGCAGCACCTGGGAGGTGGGGAGCCCACAGTGAGGGTTCAGAAAATTGAGGGGACTCACACACACTCCCCACACAGCATCAACAGCTGCAAGAGCAGGAATTGAGATGCCCTATGACACTCCCCTCACACCCCCACGCTCTCACCTCCAAGGCCACGTAGCTCAATCCATCGCAGCGAGGGATGAAGCTCCCTCTCCGAGTGATGCTGACATACAGGACCATCCCCGTGGGGTCCCGACTCCTTGGCTGTTTGGGATGGAGAATGAACTGTGGGAGGAGGAAGGGTCAAGGCCACCCGACACAGGCACTGAGGGGAGGGATGCAGACAGCCCCTAGCTGGCAATAAAGCACCAAGTGATAATTAAAGCTCACAGCACCCCGGAGCCTTCCCAGAAAAAAAGATCAATATAATAAATCCTTCTGCAATTTAAATATTTAATCGCCCCCAGCCTTTGGGCAGGGAAGAGGAAACTCGTTTCTGCCAGCCAGAGCACAGGGGGGGCTGATCTGGGCGCAGTGTTGAGTGAGTTTGCCAGGTCTCAGCCAGGCAGGGAGCTGATAGCCAAGTCCTCAGGAATGTTAACTCCTTGGGATGGAGAAATTCTCCCCGAGGGGCTTGGGAAGCACCTTCCTCATGGGGCTGGGCACCCACCTGGCCTGCGTGCATGCAGCGCCTGTGTGTAATGAATCCCCTGACCTAGGGCCCAGCCCCACATGTCCTTCCCAGGATGCTGAGGGTGCCAGCACTCCCCAGCTTGCAATCCCATCGCTTTTCCTCCACATTTTCCCACCAGAGAGAGAAGAAGAAAGCCCAGCACAAGGCCTGCCTTGTTCCCACCTCGCGGGAAACTCACAAGCCTCTTTGAGCACCTTCCTCGACTTGCCAAATTCAGGTTTCCCACCGGGATTACCCTGTTACACAAGGCTCCCTTCACTCACAACCCCCAGCTACAGCTTTTGGGGGTGAAAAATCAACGTTCTAAGCAGAGGGATGGAGGGATAGGGACCGTACCTACCAGCACCAGCCTGCAGTGGTGGGGCTGGAAGGGCTGGAGGTGCCTCACTGGCAGCTGGAAGGTCCCCAACACCTCCTTGGTGGCTTTATCTGCCATGATGAGAGTCAGGGCTGGAAGGGAGGGAGAGTCAACCATCAGGATGAGAGTGGGACAGTGACCAGGTTTGGGGAAGGGGGGAGAGAGCAGGAAAAGCAATGGGGAGAGGCTTGGGGAAGGTCTGGGGGGAAAAAGGACACAGGTGATGGTGGGGGATTGACATATTTTCAGCAGCTCCTTCCCCTCACAGGTCCCAGCAGGGTAGTCGGGGCAGGATTTAACCCATCCCAGGCTGGCACACACACATGTGTCCCAAGGAACCATGGAGAGCACGTCCCAGGCACCCCCAAGCAAGCAAAGCCCGTGGGCGGACAGCACCGAGGCAGCTCCGCTCCCCGTTTAAGAAGCCAATCTCTTCTCTTAATTTCCAACAAAGCTGCAATTTAGCTGACAAGCACGAGCAGGAGCCTTTCATCACAATAAAAAAGGAGCTGATGGAAAGGCAAACCGCCCTCTCTTTATGCTGCCATCAAGACTTGGGCTTCCCTTCCCCCAGCTTAATGACTCCTAAGGCACCTTAACTCCTGCTTGGCCAACCTGGCCATTCCCCGGGTCGTGCACATCCCCAAAATGAAGAGGATGGACCAGGGAAGAGGTCCCAAGCTTTTCCCTATCTTGTGCTTTTCAGCAAGCTCGATTTCTATGGGCTTTTATCTTCCTTTGTTTCCCTCATGGAAAGAGCACCTCTTCTGGGATCAAGGAAGAGTTTTTCTGCCAGTCATCACCCAGGATGGATCACACTCAGCAGCTCCATGGATGGAACCGGCATTTCTGGGTGGGAGAAGGTGGGAGCTGCAGCTGGAAATGACAGCTCTGGGCTGAACATCTGGGGGATGAACATCTCCAAACATCTGGGGGACGAACATCTCTGAACATCTGGGGGATGCCAGGAGGTGGAGGACCTGAGGTCCCATTGGGTTCTCCTCACATCTGTCCCGGTACCACACGGAGCAGGTCCAAAGTACATCAAAACCTCCCCAGTTTCATTTAGGTCAGTGCCTAACGGGATTTGGCACGATGGGAAGGTTGGCTCCCACAGCTTGTTTTGCAAAGAGCTGATTAGGCTCAAATCCCCACCCCTGATGCCATGGGGTTTGTTGCAATCACAGGCTTCTCAGCCCTGTGTGGAGAGTAGCAGCATCGTGACACGGGTCCAGCCGATACGAGGTGTTTGGGTGGCAGCGGGGAAGATTTGGGGTGCTCCCCATTCCTCCCCAGTGCCAGTTCCCTTGGGGTGTTTTGGAGGATGCCCAGAGCTCGGCATTGTCACCTGCAGCCCTGTGTCTGGGGACATCTCCAACCTGGTCCCACCTGAGTCTCACATCCCCATCCCCATGGTCCTCGGATGCTCTCACCTGCCCAGCCCGCATCTTCAGCACCCATTTCCACCGTCACGTCCTCCTCCCAGCTGGGTGCGTGGGTGGGTGCCGAGGACGCACGGGTGGCCCGTGCCTCTGCCTTCTGCTCATCCCCTCCGCTGGTCTTACTGGGAGGAACAGGGAGATGGAACAAGCTGGTTACTGGGTCATGTGTTAGTGGGGAGCGGTGCTGGGCAGAGGGATGAGCACTGACCCTGCTCAGTGCACCCAACAGCAGCCACCCCAGCCTCCCACCACCCTCTGCCCCTGCTCTGGGGTGGGAGGGGTGTGTGCAGGGGGATGCGGTGGGGGTCCAGGACTGGCTTTACTCCTGGCTGCTGGATCCTGCTGAGCCCCTTTTATCCAAAAGGTGATTTCAGACCCCGGAGGCTAATTATCCAGCTGTATTGATGAAGGGACAGGGAGGGGGCTGCTGGGAAGGGGGGGAGAAGATTGAATGTTAACGACTGCTGTCATTATACTCTGGACATAACAAGGCTGAGCAATAATTAGCAGACATGGGCCCTGGGTAATTCTTCATCCATGTTGGTGCCCTCTCCATCAGGGCTGTTTTGGGATTGTTCCTCCCACTTTTATCAATCAATTGATCAATGAATCAATCATCAATTACTCATGAGCTTGGCTAATGATAATATAGCTTCCTCCCCCATTATGAGGGGGCTGGTGGATCTTTTGGGGGGTCTCCGTTGCCCATCAAGACACTCGGTGTTATCTTAGGAGCCCCAAGAGCACTTCAGCATCCCACTACCTGCAGGCATGGTGCCCTCAAACCCCTCCATCCCCAACCACTGGGCAAAGGGGGACTGTGATGTGGTGTCAGGTCAGTGGGACACAGACGTCCCAGCCCTACTGACAGGGGAGTTCAGGAGATGATAAAGGTTCTTCCAGATACCAGATGAGCTCCAGGCAGTGAGCAGGCTCACCCTGGCTGTAGAGGAGGATTTCACACACTTGCAAGACCCCTCACTGCTGAAGACATCACTCTAAGGGACCCTCAGCCATGCTGCATGCACATCCCACGCTCCTCTCCCATCTCCCGCTCATCCCTTTCCCCACTGGAGAAGCCCACCTGCATCCCACAGGGATGGAGCCAAGCTGGCCAGCTCTGGCAGGTGGGACTCAGCACCGGGCTGGCACTGGGAGGAAACTGGCTCTCCAGTAATGAGCTCTGCGGGGGATTGCTCTTACCCACAACGTGCTCGGAGTCCGAATGAAAACAGACCTGGGCTGGGGATGGGGGGGAGGTGTGAGGAGGAGGAGGAGGAGGGTGAGAATGGGCTGCTCCGGGCCCCCTTCATTATAGACTTGCCTAAGGATGAGAGAACATTCGAAAAGAGCTGTGAAGTGGGGAGGGGGGACCGGGGGAAACCAACCCCACACGGTGCAGCACATGGAGATGCTCTTCAAAATCGAATGAAGAGGCCTGGGGGGCAGCAGGAACAGCGGATGGAGATGCTTTGACATCTCCTCCTCCCCCCCTGCCCCCAGCCAGCTCCAGACCCGCTGGTGGGGCAGGAGATGGGGTCTCCAGCCAGCGGGCACTGCAGGCAGCTGCCCATGGGAGCGCATGCCCTTGGCTGGGATGAATCAAGGCACGCTTCTCTGATGCTCAGCATCCCTCCCTGCCTGCTCCGGGGCAGGCGCTTCGCTCCGCCGCCGTACAGGGATGCACCAGCCACCCACTGCTGTGATAAAAGATAAAGATAAAAGATAAAGACGGCCACCCCCAGGGCATTATTATACATCAACGTCTCAGCTATGGTGCTGGGGACAGCATCACACAGCCGCCCCGCTGTGTGTGACACCCCCGTGCCCTGCAAAGGGCTCACCCGGGCTGTGCCCAGCCCCCGTAGGTATTTATTTACCCGGCGCTGTGGGTTATTATCTCTCCAGGGCTGACATCCCTGCAGAGGCAATGCACATCGTTCTCAGGGAAGGAAAAGCCCATTGCAGCAGCATGGCCATGGTTCGCAGGGCCGGACCTTGGGGTGATATTTACACTGGGCTTGCAGGATCTGGCCCTGGGGGTCACTCAGCCCCACTGTGCTGGGGTGCTGAGCCTGGGGTCCCAGGTGCAGTTTGGGTAAATCAGTACAGGTACATAAATCACAGGGATTTCTGGAAAGATTCCAAAGGAGGAAGGAAGAACTGTAATGTCCCCTCTCCTTTGAGAAACCTGGGTTTTCCATCGCTCCTGACCCTCTAACCCAGGGACGGTCCATCTTCATCCCACTGTGTTCTATATGCTGGGAGCTGGGGTGGGGACCCCTGACAACACTGCTTAGTCCCACTTCCCCCCAATCCCCATAACTCCGGGAACATCAGCTGAGCCCTTGGTTTCATTTTTTGGGCACACTGCAGACCCAAAAAGCTCTGCTTGCAGCTAACCCCTTCCCCAGGCGGAGCAACCCCGTCCCCAGGCCCAGCATCCCATCCGTACCACAACCAGGCANGCTGGGAGCCCCCCCATCCCCCAGGCTGAGAGCAGACGGCGCATTCAGCAGCGACCTTGAGTTTCTTGTCTCTCTCGGCGCTGAAGAGTGGAAAGGAAGCAGCGAGGAGGTGCTTTCACCCGCCCTCGATCCTCGATGGAGAGGAGAAGCCGGCCAGAGCCGGGTGCTTTGTGCTGTTAATTGCAAATACACCTGGCTCTGGCATGCCAAGGTCATCCCTGCATCCCACAGCTCCAGGAGTGAAAGGAAGATGCCGAACAAACCCCACGGCTGCCCCTGAAAGAGGGAAGGGGGGCGGGGGGCGGGTTTTGCTCCGCGTTTGGAGAATGAGGAGCAGAGCCAAGATGCTGCCCAGTCCCTGCAGCATCCCCGGAGAAAGCCCTACCCTCTCCAGGGCAGGGATTTACCAAATCCTATCAGGATGCCTGTGCGGGTTCTCGTGCTGCCCGTGGTTTCCCAGCCTTTCCCTCCCCAATCCTCTGCACCGAGAGCTGGAAGCGATGCACACGACTACAGATGCTAAGCCTGGGCACAAGCCACTGGGCACAGCCACAAAAGGCTGGTACCAGAGAGTGGTATTGCTCCCCTCCTCCCATCCCACTCCTGATTTGAGGGGAGCGAGGAGGGGTCGATGCTCTGGGTACCGGCAGTTTGAGCTCAGGCTGGCTCCACTGGTGGGAACCCAGCTGCTTCAAGAAGGGAGCAGCTGTCACCAGGTCCCCACCAGCACGTCCACTGACCACTTCTCCTTCCCGTCCGTAAAAACCCACCTTTTAACTGCAACACGCCACCCTCCTTCAAAAGCCAGCGCCCTGAAAAACAATAACCGATTCCCTTCTGCCTTGGCTCCCTCACTATGGTTACTAAAAGGCCCCTCATGTGTCCTGCATCCCTAATACCACCCTCCCCTCCCCTCCATCACTGCCCCGTTACCATGGCAATGCGGTGATGGAGCAGCACCAGAATGTAAAGGGAGATGCAACAATCGCACGCCACCCTCGTGCTATCGTTTAGGATATTGATGTTTAAATCTCCTGAGATTATCTGGGTATAATTGGTTTATGGAAATAGAGACAACTCCTGCGGTGGAGTTACACTTGGGCTGGCGGGGAGGAGAACGGGTCCTCAGAAAGAGGGGAGGGGGAAAGAAGGGAAGGGGTGATGGAGAGGCGACAGTGGGGGCTGCCAGTCCCAAAAACCTGACAGATGTTGTCCCTGTGATGGAGAACCACATCTCTCAGCTGTGGGATGTCTGATGTGGCTGGCGTGGGGCGTGGTGGAGGAAAGGCATGCTGTGCTATGCTGACATACCCTGGGACCCCCCTCACCATGGAGCTCAGGGTTTCTGCATTGGAAAAAGCCCAGGAAGCAACAGGTTGCTCCTCACGCTCGCAGAGAAGAGTTTCCAGGTTTCCACAGCCCCAGCTGCTGATTGTTCCCCAGGGGATGAGCCCCATCCCCTTCCCTGGGACACCCACCCAGGTACCATCCTGCCCTGGGGGAAAGACTCCCCAAAGAAACCAAGCCCTGGAGCCTGGCAGCTGCTTCCTCCTCACTTTTCCAGGGAAGCAATGCCAGAGCCTCTCTGTTCCCGGCAGGGCTCTTTGGGATGGTGGGCTCGCCTCGCAGCGGTGCCGAGAGGAGCGGCCTCCCTCTTAACACAGACCAAAGCCTGACCGGCTAATTGAGTCCCCCAGCACATGCATAATGCACACAGAGCCACGTTCCCCTTGCCCGAGCATCCTGGTTTATTTATTAAAACACTCTTTTATTTATCTTGATACCATCCTGAAGCCCAGGCAGCGTTGCCCTGTGGATACTTTGACATCGTTTTATCCTTTCAATATTAGGAAGGCTTTCTCCCCCATGCCCCAGTGAGGCTCCTCTCCCTGCACAGAGCATCCCATGGATGGGATGCTTCCGTGTTGCCCTCCCAGTCTCCGCTGTCCCCCCTTCGTGGGTAGTAGGTACTCACACGATGACGTATGGCCACGGCACCCGGCCGTCCCTCGTGGCTGGCAGGTTCCTGGCACTGTGGAGGGTGACAGTGATGGATTCCTTCCCCACGCAGGCCACGTGCAACCTGCCATCCCCCTGTGAGTGTCTGGGCTCCTTCATCCCAGCGGGAGACTCGGATACCTGCTGGGAGCAAGAGGGATATCTATCAAGGTGGGGAGCAGGCACATCCCCATCACCTAACCTTGTCCCTGAGGCCCCAGCTCAGCGCTGAGAGACCGGGAGGAGGTGACATCTCCAGCACACCTCCATTGCCCAAACTCACCCCCATGACCCATGCTTAATGACGAAAGGAGAACAAGCTGGGGAGATGGTGTCCCCAGCACATCTCCAGCACCCAAGATGCCAAGAGCTGGGAATGGGCAGGATGAGCTGGGAAGGGGATGTCCCTGCCCCATCCCCTGTCCCCAGGGCCCAGCTGCGGCTCTGCACCATGGATGTCCCCGGATCACAGCAGGGCCGCAGAGGGAGCCATCCTGCATGGGGTGACACCGGCTCAGCATCCCTACTCAGTGTGGTCCCAGCTACCCTGTGATCCCACCGGAGATCCCAAACCAGGTCACCGAAACAGGATTAACCATCTCAGGCGCCGTCATTTCCCCCAGGGCCCCCTGATCTGCCAACAGCTCCCCCCCTTCACACCCTCCAGCCCCTGCCACCCGCCTTCTCACCAGCTCAGGCTCCTCTGCAATTTATAGGGACGCTGCAGGATTTGGGATCTCAGCCCAATCCTGGGGCAGGCGGGGGAAAGGGGGAGAGCGCTGTGCCCACCCCCCTCCCCAGCTCATTAATTCCCACCAGCTGATGTGATAAGGAGCAGCAGAGCTGCAAGCTGCTGCTCCTCGCCCATGGAGGGACCATCCCCTCACCCATCACACCCAGTCCAAGTGAGAGACAGAGCCATCCCCCCACCGGCTGCGTCCTTGGCCTGCCACCATCTCGGTTGGTGTTATTTCAACTGATATCATGCAGTGCTGAGCCTATGAAGGGTTAAAACCCGCTTCAGACCCTGCAAAGCATCCCCCTTCGTGCATCCTCCTGACCTCCTGGGGTGGGAAGCCAAAGCTCCAGCCTGTCAACCACCCTGTGGGCTTCTCAAAGCTGCTGCCTGCAAATCCCCACCGACACTGTGCGTGGCTTTGCCTCCAAACTCCGTTAACGAGGGGCTGGTTCAGCCTCAGCCCTCTCCCTTGTCTCTCCCAAGGCCGCCCGGATGCAGTGGTGATGGGCTTTGGCAGCGGGGAAGGTGACCCACTACCACGGGGGATGACAAACCCAAGCCAAAGGTTCTCTTGTGGGTGCTCTGACCATCAGCAGCCTGGAAAAGCATTTAAATCAGCTCTCCGCCCTCCACCTCGTGGGTTGTTTTCACTGTCAGTTCAGAGGCTGGCTGGGGCTGGGGGCTGGGGACAGCCAGAACGCAGCACGGAAGGAGCAGAAACGCAAAGTGGGGGGAGGATTCCCTGACCTGCAGAGCAGATGGGGGGTGATGGATCTCTCCAGCTCTGTGGCAATCATCTCCCCCCTTTTCCCCCCCTCCCCTTCACTCAGCAATATTGATGGAGAGGGTAAATTACAGGGCTTCTTAACCCGATGCGAGATGATACCATGTCATGTCATCAGCCCGAGCTGCTGTCACACTGCCCCAGCACCCCGGTTCTCCCTGCACCCCCAAAAGCACACCAAGTCGTGTCACCACCCCCAAGGGGCATCTGGAAGAGCATCAATCCTATCCTAAAAATAAGAAATAAATAAAACAAACCTGATTTTACTCCATCCCAGCATTGACAACAAGGGCAAAGCTGGGGAAGGGAGGAGGAAAACACAGACTTGGGTTTAAGGCCAAGCTGGGTCACCAAAGGAGGGGAGGGGTGGCTGAGGGTTTTGAAGGGGCAGGGGTGCCGGATTTGCAAGGCAGGAAGCCTGAGGAGACTGTGCAGGCAGGGCAGGCAGGCAGGGGGGCTTTCCCCAGAGACCCCTGTCTCCTTTCAAGAACACATCTGTTCAGACTCCGGCTCTGGAGTTTTAATGAGTATTTGAGCCCTAAATACTCACAAAAAACCCAATCCAGAGGAATTCCAGCTGAAAAACAACCTTGCTTTGAATTGCATGGACCCCTCTGAGCTCTGCTTGGACCCCAGACCCTCAGCTGTGATGCTGAATCAGCATCGCACACCTTTATTTTCAGCTCCAGGTCACTATTTTGGGACATTTTCCTGCATTTTCACTGTTTTGTTTCACATTCTACAAAACAGAAGCGGGTTCCTTACTAGGCACCTTCCTACACAGCACTTATATTTACTCAGCTCTGGAAAAAAAACCCCAGTGGGGTTTTTTTACCTCCAGCAATGGTTCCGGCACCATCATTAGCGAGAGGTTTTAAGAGCAAATTCAGGAGCAGTTCAGCGAAGTAAAACCCAGCAGGAGAACAAAACATTTTAAAAATAGCAAGTGTGAACAATGCCAGGCTTCACAGGCAGCTGGTACCTGAAACCCTCAGCCAGCCTGTGATTAACTCCCCCCAAAAAACAAATAAGAAAGAAGACCCCAGTCACTATTCTTGGAGGAAATTCAGCATTTCCAGGTAGAGCCCACGCTTGTTTTGAAGTTCTCTTATTCAGCAGGAAGCAGAACTTCTCCATCCCTGCCAAGCCAAGTGCTTTCACCCAGGAGTGTGCAACCTGTAGCTTGCAGAGCCAGGAAATAAATCCCCCGCGTCCCCGAGGGTCTCAGCTGGGGACACCAGGTGTTCAAAGCATTTGCAGGTCTCTCAGAGCATCACTGAGTCCTGCAGAGCATCTCGAGCTTCCCTGGTCCCGCACGGCACCGTGACCCTTAAGCATCCCTAATGATGATGATTAATTATTCACGCTGCGCCGTGGCGGGGAGGTTGATTAACGCCACTCGAGCTGCCGTCATCGTCATTTGTTTTCCTACAAACTCTTTATCGTTTCAGATAAAGCGCCGGCACCCGGCAGCCCCTCCAGGATTAAATCAGCCCCGTTGCCCGCCCNCCCTGCCCCCCCCCCCCCCCCCCCCGCAGAAGAGGGGTGCTGGCAGGGTGCTCCTTGAGTTTTGGTGTCCCCGGTGTGTTGGGCAACAGACTAGAGGCAAGCTCCGGAGGCTGTACTCCTGCGCTGTTCTCGTCCTCACCCCCAAACAGAGCCCTGCCAGCGCTACTCTGGATGATGCCCCAGAAGGCCCCAGCCCTACCGTGGGAGGACAAGGACCCTCCAGGTCCTTTGTAGCAAGCTCCCCTTACCCCCACCAACAGTGGCTAAAGCCGAAGCGATGCTGCTGTGGGAGCCAGGGCTGGGGGGATCCCCTCCTCTACGGCTGTGAGCACTGGCAGCTCTGAGCTCCTCCCTACCTCGAGCAATTTATGGGCAGCTGTTGGGAATGTGTCGGCTTTATCCTCCTCCTGAGACTTCATAAAATAATAGTAGGCTCCATAATCGAAGATGGACTGGGGCTGGTGTGAGTTTTCCTATGTGATGTCTCCCCAGGCTCCTTTCAAGCCTCCTCACGGCTGCTAAACACCGGCAAGCCGTTTCCCTTCCCTGAGAGGCTGGGAAATAAAATGCCACTTGGCTTTAAACAAGCGGCAGGATCAGGCCGTGGGTTAAACCTCCAGCGATGTGCCATGAGGGGTCTGAATATGAGGTAGGGCTGGAGCACAGCCAGGACATCCCAGCCACGGGGATGCCATGTCCCCACATGTCCCTTGGGGCATCCTAGCAAATCCAGGGCTGGACCATGCAGCTCCGGGATGTCAGAGCTCACCGAGAGCCCCTGGGATACCGAAAAGCATCTCCCTCCTAGCTGCAATCGGCTCTGTTGCAGCAGTGAGGGTGGTTGTACCTATGGGCACAGGGGAGGTGGGACAGGGAGGGGGGCTTGACGTATCATCAGGCAGCCAAATGGGGTGAAATACGAGTTTATAGCAAGGGCTTAGCAGCCCATGGGCAAGTGGATGCTGTTGCCTTGCCCAGGCGTTGCCGCACGAGGCTCGAATTTAACACCCCGACTCCATGAGTTTTTTGTGGGGTGGGAGATGCGTTGCATCCCAGCTGCCCCACACCCCTCTGCCCCCCACATCCCCAGGTTCCCTGCTGGTCCCTGCAAGCCAGGGTTGTCAGGGTACAGCATTAACACTCCACATCCATACGGGTTAGTACCCCCCACACACCCCCAAAACAAGCATCAGGGTTCCTTGCCTGCCTGCCCCTCTCTCCAAAGCAACCGGAGCCTCCGCACTAATCAGATTGGAGGCTGTGAAATCTCATTTGAGGCTCTATTAATGCATAGCTGGCATGACACAGGCCCCGGCCTGTCTCCCATCAGCAAAACATGGAAAGCAATCTAGCCAGAGAAAAAAACCCAGGAAAAGCATCTCCCGGAACAAGCTCGGGGGAGCCGGCCAAACACAATTACAGTTAAAAGGAAGATTAAAACAGTATCAGCACTCTGCTTCCTCCCACCCCCCCTTCTCCCACCCGTGGGAGAGGAGCACCGAGCGGCACTCAATGCTGCCAGTTCCTGGCACCGGGGTCCTTCGGGCAGGGATGCGATGGCAGTGGGATGCTGCCCCTTGGAAGCAAAGGGGGGTTTTTTGAAGGGTGATGCCGTCTCCAATCACCAGCTCTTTGGGGGTGCAGTGAGGTCTCATCCTGCCTGGGTCCAGCTGTGGATGCTTTCTCCTTTCTGAGGCTCTGCTGCCTGATGCTCTGGAGCTGCTTGCCACAGGGTGGGGAGGAGAACGCAGCCCCCCCTTATAATGACATCTACCTGATGGAGAAACCCTTCCCCTTAAAAAACAACCTTCTGGGATGGCACAGACCAGCTTCCCAAGCCAGAGGAACTGGTGAGCACGGGGTTGCTGTTTCTAGGAACTCACAAGCGCATCCTTCCTCCCATCCCCACCCCCAGAAAAGGCTCTAGCCTAAAATACAGCCCAGAGACCACCAACCATATGGCTGGAGAACTTCAGCACCCCCAGGCAGCCCCAGCTCTGTGGTTGGTTGGTTGGGTTTGGTTTGTTTTGGAAGCAGACCAAATCATATGGCAAGGGGCATTTCCCAACCACCCTCTGAGGGAAATGAAATGGGCAGAGGTTAAAACCCTTTAGATGATGCCTAGAGGAATAAAAGTGAGAGGAAAAGCTGCGCAGGAAAGCATTGCCACGCAGGAAAGCAGCGGTGTGCTGCTCTGCTCCCACCTCCAAGCTGGCAGCAGGGAGCTGGGAGGGGGGAGATATTCTTATTTATTTTTTTTCCTTGGAAACAGGCTGAGCTTGATGTATTCTTCTTCTTCTTGCTTTTAAGCAAGGCTTTTTCCTTCAGGGGACCCTGTGGGAACTCGTTAAAAGATCACAGGGCTGTTTCGGGGTGCCGGGAGAGAGGATGCTCTCCTCCATCCACACTCAGGGATGCTGACTCCAAACCAATTTCCCTGGGGAGCCCTGTCGCCACTGGCTGGGAATCCCTTCAGGCTAAAAATTGCCAAATTCATTTTCCTTCCATTTATGTAGAAAACTCCCAATTCACCTGTCAAATAATTAAATGGGCCGACAGCCCAGCGCCGCCTCGGCTGCTCCATTAGGAGAGTTTTACACTTCCTATATTTATCAGTGGCACCAATTTCCTCCCCCCCCCCTTAAAAGGGAGCAATTTTCTCTTTTTAACCCCATTTGCTTTGCTCATCAAGGCAGTTATTTGACACTTAAAGGGCCACGATGATTTAAATTGCAGGAATTAGGACTAGCAGCCGGAGTGGAGCGGTTCCCTGTGAGCATCCAAAGAATGTGTGCTTCGCAGACGAACAAATCAAACAGCAGCTTGGGGAAAAAGAAAAACCCACAACCTCTTGAAGATCTGTTTTCTCCATCTAAGAAGATTTCCCTCCATTTTAGCTAAGAAAATGGGAATTGCTGCTCTGCACTGGCCCGTTTCCACGTGGGATTTCCACCTGGGTAGGGAGAAACATACCCAGAACAGGACTTTTGGACTGAGCCAGGCAGCCTCAGCTCCCCGATGTTATCATAGGGGATACAATTTCCTTGCAATGCATCATTCCTTTTCACCATCCCCCACCCCGCCCCTGCATCTTTCAGTAACCCAGAGCTATGCAAACAGCACCCCAAAGCTATTTGCCTCGGGTCCCCTTTTGCAGACAGTTCCCCCCGGGATGATGCTGAGAGCTGGGGCGCTGTCGGAGGAAGGCAGAGTCTGCGACAAACCCATCACGCCGCGCTCCTCCCTGGGCTGACAGCTTCTCAAAGCCCTACAAATTGCTCGCTGGAGCGGTGTTATTCATCTCGCCCGTGTCCTGGGGCCAGCCCTGCCATCAAAAGTTTGTTTTTCAGCTTCATTGGGCATTTAGTGAGGCGAGTCAGCTCCAGCCCCTCACCCCGGTGTCGGGGCGGCAGGCTTGGGAGAAGGGCCAGACCCCTGCCACCTTCCCTGCGACGGTCACTGTCGGTGGGATGAGTGATGGATGAGCTGGCCAGGGGACAGACAGAAGACACACGTCATCCATCACCCGCTAACAGAGACCTCTGCCCCAGCCCTGCCGCTCCGGTGATGGGAAGACAGAAGCTTTTATCTGCCATCATCGCTCAGCGAGATGGGGCACATCGCAAGGGCATCCACATCCCGGCGTGAGCATCCACATCCCAGCATGAGCATCTGCATCCCGGCATGAGCATCCACATCCCAGTGCAAGCATCTGCATCCTGACACGAGAATCCACATCCCAGTGTGAGCATCCACATCCCAGCAGGAGCATCTGCATCCCAGTGCGAGCATCTGCATCCCGATGAGAGCATCCTTGCCCTGCCCCTGCAGCCCTGCTCCCCCTCCCAATGCAAATGGAGAGAAATGCAATGTTTCAGCCCCAAACCATTCCCCAGCCCGCTCAGCACAGCCGGAAAATTGAGCCAGGCTTAAAGTTAAGGCAGAGTTTAATTTGAAGCATTTGGGAGAGACCAGGGTTGGGCTCTGCTCCCCACTGGAAAGCAGTGGGGCCAGCAAGCTAATTCCATTCACGGCCTGTCACCCACGTCTGACTGGTGCAGAAGAGTCTCCTGAGATACCCACGGCTTTAAGGAAGCCCTGGACTGACCCTCACTCCCCAAAATGGGGACAAAATAAGCCTTCCCCTGGTCCCTGTGCCTGAGATACCCTCTCTGCTCAGGGAATCACTGCTTTCCTCTCTGTGTTGCACTTAAAAAATGAAGGCGACCTTTATTCCTGAGGGACATTTGTTCCTCATCCCTCTGCTTTGTGTCACCCCAAGTCACTTGGCACCCACACAAGCTTCCCTAAGGAAGCTGTTAGGCTCCAGAGGAACAAAACACAGCATGAACAGAGCCAGGAGGTGTTTCAGTCCCATTTTTGGGACCCGTTGATACCCCACAAGCCGCAGCTGGCTCCACATGGCATGGATGTGGATGGGGTCTCACCCAGCTGCTCAATGACCCCTGTACTCCCACAGCCTAGTAACCAAGTGGGACTGATTGGGAGCACGAGCTGCATGCGAAGCCATTTGTTTGCTGCAGAAAGGCTGCTGATTCCTTGTAGCCTGAAAGCAACAGATTGCTGTTTTGGGATGGGTGCCTCCACTGCCAGCTGGTCCAGGGAGACTGGAAACAAACCATCTTCCGCCCAGGGAAACTGATGGGGAGGTTTCCACAAGCTGGCTCCTTCCCAAAACAGAATGGTTCCCCAGGGAAGGGACCGAATTCTCCTTATCTGAGCCCCCGTGCAAAGACCCCAGGGGTCAAGGTGAGCCCTGTGCCCTCTCCTCCATCCCTGAGGCATCATCCATGGCGTGTTATCGACCTGCTCGGTGTTGTGCCCTGGTCCTGGGACAATTAGGGAGCCGTCTGGCTCCACAACATGTGCGAGGCGTTTGAAGAGCCGAGCAGAGCGGCCGCTTCGTGCCTGGGAATAAATTATCCGCAGGTTGTGGCGAGATGAGAAAAATCATTATCCCCGTGCTTTGGCCTTTTGGGTGGAGCTCAGCCCCTGTCCATCACCCCCACCATCCTGCAGATGAGATGCTCGGCACGCAGGCAGTGTCAGGGAGCTGGTACCCCGCCGGGATGCGCCTGCGTGCGGTTGCCATTCAGGAAAGGAAAGCAGACGGATGTGATAGCTCAGCATCCCAATTTCTTGGGACATTGGTCCATGCAGCAGCGCTGTGATGGGTCTGAAATGATCAATCATCTGAGTCCTGCCAGAGTTCAGGAAGATATCTAGGCTCTCAAACTTCCCAATAGGGTTCATGTTCCCCAGCTGTAGCAGGATCAGCTTTGCCACGCTCAGGTTTGGGCCACCAAGAACTAAAACAGCTTGTGACCAACAAGCAGCTCCCACAGCTTCAGCTCCCTCTGGGCTGCAGCATCCCAGGAGCGTTTTTGGAGATTAAATCTCCTTCCCAACTTCACCTGGTACATCCCCCTTCTCCATAACCACCCTCCAACACATTTTCCATCCTTCCAGCCCTCCCAGGAGGGCGAGAAGCCAACATCCCCCCCTCCCCACCCCTCCCCCCCCCCTTTCTCTCTGCTTTTAATTTTTAAATAAAACCCATCCTGGCAAATACTTGCTGGGTGACATCAGGAGCAGGTGATTTATTGTATTCCCTCGGGGGGCCCAGGAGCAAAATTGCATTTGCTAATGCTTCTCCTTACGCCCGTTGGCCTGGCTCCGCAGCCGCCCCGCGGCCCAGCTGATTGCTATCGATTCCTGCAGCTCGGGAGAGTTTACGTCTAGACGTTCGCTGAGCAAACTCAATCAGGGCCTCGCTAATAAACGCTTCTGGCCAGTAAATTTGGGGGTTGATTGGGGTGGGGATTTATCCTGTCGGAGGGAAAGAGCCGAGGCACGAAGGTAGCCAGCAGGTATCTCCTGCCCTGGTGCAGGACACGCTACAGGGGGGAAGGATGCCAACCTAATTTTTACCCTGTGGTTTATACTTGGGGGAGGGCTGCCAGCCCTCATCCCTAAGCCAGCACAGCAGCAGAAGGCCTCGCCATGAAGCCCACCATCCCCAGCTCTCCCACCAGCCCAGCCGGAGGGCACGGCAGGGCGAGGGTAGGGACAGCAACTCCATGGTGGAGAAGAAAGGCCAGAAGATGCTTGGAGGGGGGGTGTGTGTGTGAGATCAATCCCACCTCCGGTGCTGTAATCCAGCTTTCTCAAGCAATGTTTTCACAGGTGTATGAGGCATCTCTCAGAGCCGCACGGACAACGCCTTCATCAACGGGCGTGTTGTTCTTACAGCGAGATGCAGGAAGCAGAGCCCCAGGGGTAAGGGTTGGCTTTTTTCTTCCTCCCCCCCTCCTTTATTTAGACAGCTTTTACCACCACTAAACACAGAGAAGTGCAGCCTCTCAGACCGCATTAGCCTTGCCCTATGGTTTCCGCGGGTTTTAGGAGTCTAGGTTTGAGCTGGAAGATGGGATGTTGGAGACATGCCAGCCCCAGATGCCTGCAGTCAGCATTTTAGGAGCTTCTAGGTGACACCACCCGCCACCTGAGGACAGACAGCTCGCAGGGCTGCTTTTGTGGTGCTAGGAACGCCAAGTTTGATGTCTTGGTTCCTCTATTCCCATAACTGGGCTGAGAACGGGATGGCTGGGCAGCAGGAGCAGGGCTGGCACCCGAGCCGGGCTGGCGACAGGACGAAGGTGGCCATGTCCCCTTGTACCCTCCCATCTGCTCTCCAAGGGGAAGCTACTATGAGTAATAATGTAATTCATTTAGGATGGTGTCTTCTCCTGCACTCACCTGTGTTGGTGAGGAGGCCAGATCCGGGCTGGAGCCTGGTGAGGAGAGGTGGAAGCTGCTGCGGCTCGGTGCAGCGGGGACAGGCACGGAGGAAGAAGAGGAGGAGGAAGGGTGCTTGTCCACCGAGTCACCTGGGGGCTCCAGGGAGGAGCTGAGTGCATGGCCTGCCCGCAGCCTCTGGGGTAAGAGAAGGGGCTTGAAGACCCAGCTTTGAGTGCCAGTAGTGTCCCCCGTAACTTCCCCCCCACCCTGGCAGACCTCCCGGGAGATCCCCCTGCATCTCAGCTCCATCCTCTAACACTTGGGCTCAGGACCTCGCTCTTCGAAGAGACAAGTTTTGCAAGAAATGGGGAACACCCCCCCCCAAAACTGCTGTTCCCTAAACTAGCCCTAACCTCCCCAACAAGGTTTATTTCCGATTTAGAGACACCCTCATACACGTTCCTGGGGCTGCTCCTCCGCAACCCCAAATACCTCAGGGAAAAGTAATGCGATTTTATTTTATAAATAAAATAAAATAAAATTTTAAAACTTATTAACAAGGTTTTTAGCAGCCCAGCCCTGCCCCCCCACCCCATCCTTTATAAGGAGCACCTGCCCAGCTCCTAGTTCCTCTGATGGGGACTGGCTGCTCCCAGCCCTCAAAAGAGCTGGGCAGAGGATGCCGGGGGGCTTTGTCTTCCCTGTGGGCGTCTGCTGAAGGAGGTGCCCTGAGCTGGCTGGGAAGGTGAGGGTGCTTTGGGTGGGTTAAGCAAGTGGGTGGGAGTGTCTGTGGGACAAGCTGTAGGTCTGTGTGCTTGGCTGGGGGTGGTTAATGTTGGATAGGACCATCCTGGGGAGGGTAGGGCCAGGTCAACACCCCATAAAGGGCTTTAGAGTCCCTAACTTCAGTGCCCGGTGGGGGACAAGATTTTAACCTTGTAATGCTGTGGAAGGAGGGGAAACTGAGGCAGGGGTGTGCTGCTTACCAAAGACACCCCTGAAAAGCCCCAGAGATCTCTTTGCTTTTACTCCAGGTGGTACCTGCATGAGGCCATTTGATTACCCTGGGGCCAAATCCAGCCCTAAGCAGGCTCCTCTGCTCTTGTTTTGCTGGAGAGCTGGATGTCTACCCTGTGCCCCACTCCTTCCCCACTGCCCCCCNGTTCCTTGCTGGCCCCCTTGCTGGGTGCTGGGGGGTGAGACCCCCGGGGTGGGTGGCCGGTGCTCGTGCAGGGCAGCGGTGAAGGCCAGCCGGCCGCAGTGCATTGCCGGCTGCTCGCTGCCCACCCGCAGCAAGGCCATCGCGGCGCTGTAGTGGTACCAGTCCTCATCCCTTCCAGCTGAGACCTTCATCCGGGGCTGGTTGGTGCGGGGGTAGATGGCAAAGAAGGCTTCTCCCACCCGCCTGCTCCTCCTCATCCTCTCTGCCCTCCCCGGGAAGCGCAGGGCTTCGATGTGGAGCCGCACGTCGTGGTTCTTGTCGTTCTTGCAGAAACCTGCCAGGAGTTTGGGAGGGGTGAAGCCTTGTGTAGAAGGGCTGGTGCTCCCATGAACATCTCCTGGGCTCGTCCATCAGCAACCCAGGTTAGCTCAGCTCTGGACATGAGCGAATGGATTCTCTATCCTGGATACCTGGGGTGGGAAGGGTGTTGGTCCCACTCTCCAAGCTGGACCTACCCCATTCACCCACTAATCCATGAGCCAGCTCAGATGGCTTTGACCCCAGCTCAGGGCTTTGCTGGGGAGGAGCAGAGGTACAAGCATCATACGGGCATCCTGATCCAGGCCTGGATGAGCATGGTATGGGCATCTACAAGCCTGAGCTGGGCTTGCTGCAGAGCCCTGCTGCTGGACCACTTCTGATGTCAGCCCATCCCCGTGGCATCCAGCCTCTTACCTCTGGGCAGGGTAAAGATGAATTTATTCCTCTGGAAGGAACAAATCTGATGGAGGTCACTCTGCTCGATGGTGTCGGTGGTGCCGGTGCAGCTTTGGATCACCTCCCCACCGCTGTCCCGGAGCAGGAGGCCGGCACCCGAGCCCTGCAGCAGCGGGTTCTCCACGGTCAGCCGCAGGGCATACTGGCCACGCTGGTTAAACTGGGCGCTCACCACCTCAAACTCAAAATCCAGGGTCTTCTCCTCGGCCTTCAGCCAGGAACGCTGCAGGGTTGGGGGGACACGAGGCTCCCCTGCCTTCGATGCCATTGGGATAAGGGTCTGGAGATGAAGCCTCCTTGGGAGCAGGGACCTTGAGGGTCTCTGCCCTGGAGCAAGCCCTCCTGGCAGCCTGGGGCAGGTTTCAGAGCCCAGCCGGTTCTGTTGCAGCTCTTCCCTTCCCTTCTCCAGCAGGGAAAGTGCCTGGGGGTGCCTCTGGGTGCATGTCGGCTTCACATCTCCTCCAGGCAGCTTTCAAAGGCAGCAAGAAAGGAAAAGAACCCCCTGTCCTTGGAAAAGCATCTGTGGGTGCCGTGGGGGAGATGCTGAGCGCTTTGCTGCCCCTGTGCACAACCGCAGGGGCTTTGAACTCGGGTTTGTTTGCTGGTGAACCAGGTAACGAGATGCAAAGTGGTGGCTGCCTTCCAGCAAACACTCCCGGATATCCAGGGTGATGCCAGGCAGGCGTGTGCCTGCATGCAGGGGGGGTGTGTGAGCATCCCTGTGGCAGGGAGCTGCTGGCTCCTGGAGCCTTTTGCTTTGGGATATTCACCCCAAAGGCATCTGAATGGTGGAGGATGATGATGCTGGGAGATGCTGGTGTGAGCTGTGGTAGCAGCTCCTGGGTGTTGCTGAGTGCCATGGGGTAATCCTGCACCCACAGGCTGTTTGCTGGTGCTCCTGCTGATGTGACTGGGCAGTGAAGCCTGTGGCTGGTTTTTGGTTTGGCTCTAAAGCAAGTGTTTTATCTGGGTTTGCTTATGGGGATGAGGTCAGGTGAGCTGGGGAGGGGGAACCATGTGAGCCTGGGGAGAAGTTGGCTGTTAGAGCAGCTCCAGAAAGGGATGGGGCATTTGCTCACCTAATGTTAATGCCTGGTAACTCTTCAGGCAGGCTTGAGGCAGAAACTGTGCTGTGACTTCATCATACATGGCTTGGAGACTTGTGTTTGCATCCTGCCCAGGAGCTTGCTGGGCTGAAGGGATCAACCCAGAGCTGGGATCTGGCAAGGGCTGGGGATGCCCTGAGGGTCTCAGTCAGGCTGCAGAAGGAAAACTGGGGGTGGTGGGGTACCAGCATGGAGGTCAGGAGCCCTTTTGGGGGTGGGGAGTGATGCCCAGAGCCAAAGGGCTGCTCTCCTCCAGCTCAGCCCTGCATGGGCCACTCTTTCCTGCATGGGAACCTGCAGTTCTGGCTGGTGGAATCGGAGTGGAGCTCCCTGCCTGCTGAACCTGCTGCTGAGCCAGCTGAGCATCCAGAGGTTAGTCCCACCACGGATATTTTGGGAATGATATTGAGGGGATTGATGGTCCAGGGTGGGCAGGAGCTGGAGCAGCACCATCTGATCCTCACCACCCTGCCCTGTCATATCTCATTCCCCCACCACCACAGAAGAGCACGTTCCCACAGTTTTTGGGATGTTTCCAGTGAAATGTGAGCTGGGGCTGGGCTAGCAGGTGGCCCTTCTCTACCACAGCTCCCTGCACCATATGAAAAGCCACATTCCAGTCTCTTCACGCTGGTGTAAGCTTGAAACAACAAGGTTATCCTGGGGGAAAGGGGTCGGGGGGATAAAACAGCATCTGGGACCCCGGGGCACTGTGAGGCAGCCAGCTGAGACCTGCACCCCAATTGCTGTCTCCAAGAATCCCTTTGGAAACGTTCACTGGCCACTGCTGGGCTCACTAAAAAGAAATCCTGGTGTCTCACAGCTCCTTGCTGCTTCCAGAGAGGCTGATCCTACCTCCTGGCCCTTCCTTGGATTGTCTGGGGTTGGGGAAATACAGGTTGGGGTCTTGCCTGGAAGCATGGGTCCTGACTGCAGCCTTGGCTGATGCGTTTAACCTGCTGCCGAGGTGAGGATGCTGTGGAGGCCAGGGTGAGGATAGGGGGAGAGAAATGGGTCATAATTCTGGGGTTTTGGGGGGCACTAAGTTGGGTATAAAGCAAAAGAAAAAGGTGCTCGGTGTGGTGCTGATTTTGAGCTGGGGTGAAACACATTAATGTGGCACAGACAAACCTGGGGGCTGAGACTCTCCTTCATCCCCCCCACCCTGCTCCTCCTAAAATGAAACACCCATTTCCCAGCTCCAGTGGGAAGTGAGGCTGGTTCGTAGCACGGTGTGAGGTCTATTTATTTTGGCCACCAATGAAAGGTGGCCTTTGGCTGGAGACCTCAGCGTAACGAGCTCAGTATGACTGGAAAGCTGCAGAATAGTGATGACAAACGGGTGGGTTTGGCCGGAGATGTCCTCAGCCTGGGTTTTTTTTCCATGGAAAAGTCCTTCTTTAGGATCCTCAGGGGTGCAGCAAGAGGCTTGGAGCATACAAGGAGAGGAAGCTTCTTCGGGAGTGGGGAAAAAAACTTGAGACCCCTAATAGAGTTGGTCAGAGGCTGAGGATGCCTGCAGTGAGGTGGCCGTGGTGATGGTGGGTCTCTGTACCCTACAGCTGCTGCTGGGAGAGGCAAAAGGAGCAGGGATATCACCCTGTTCCTGCCCTTACCCGGTGTGGGCAGCGGTGTCTGGGGCTGCTGCTGAGCTCAAAAACCTGGAGCATGGGGAAAAACCTCCTTGGTGAGCACCATGGGAGCCTGAGCGGGAGTATCCAAGTGGCTGGTCTCCAAACTGGTTTTGTGTGGGAAGCACCAAGCTGCTGGGGTTCTTCTGGCTCTGCTTGGGGTGTTTGGGTGCTTTGAGGTGGTTGGGTAGCACCAAAGCTGCCCCAGGGCTGGTGTGCATCTCCATAACCCAGCACTTTGCTGTGATTCGGGGGGACATCACTGGAGAACTTTTGGCTGGGGTAGGGGAGGAACCCCACGACTCAAAATTCCAGCCCTTATCCCCAGTCCCTCATCTTTCCCAAGAACTCCCTCTGAGAGCCAAGGCAGGATTGCTCACCAGGGAAGGAGGAGCTGGGGAGGGGTGGGGGAGACAAACCTGCAGGTGGCTGTGCTCAGCATTGCCACGAGGTTTTAGCTAAAAATTAAGCTCAATCTTCAACCTTGATTAAATTTCCTTTGCTTTGCTCCCTGCCACGTGTGGCTGGGGGGTGTATTTGTCCAGGCTATATGATTTTTAATTTCTAAAAATTAAAAAGAATTAACCTTATGAATTATTCTTATCCAATCCATAATAATAAATAATTATTATATAATATATATTAATTATATAATCCAGGCTGTGGGTAGCTGGTGGGAAGGATGCATTGGCCAAGGAGCAGACAGATGAGGGCAAAGCTGCCTGCCCCCTTTGGGCTGGTTACTCCTGCCCTCACCCCAGCGTGGGGGGCAAAGCATCCCTTAGTTTGCACCCCAAGATTTTTTTTATCCCTTCCTGATCTCCTCCAGGCTGTTTTCCTGTGGCTGTG
>VZTU01009687.1:35145-49585 GCA_013400835.1 Zapornia atra
CCTCCCAGTTTAATTCATAGTGGTGGGATGCGAAAGCTCCCCAGAGAGTGATGGATAGTGGGAAATGAAGAATCCAAAGGAGGTTTATTGAGCCCATCAATCGCAGGCGAGGCTGCTGCCATCAAAGGCCCAGCCTGTTTCGGCAGAGGTTACACGGAGGAGCAAAGGGATCGTGTTTCGGGGGAAGCAGGGAGCTGGGAGGGATGTGAAGCCTGGGAGCTCCTGTCTCAGCCCTGGTAAGAGGAGCCGGTGCCTGCGGAGCAGGGTGGAGAGTGGTGGCCTTGACCTGGCTGGGGATGCTGATCCTGCTGAGGTTTTGGCTCCTCAGTATCCTCTGGGACGCTGGGCTCTGCAGCCCAGGCAGGAATAGTGGGGTGAGCTGGAGACCCTCATCGCATGCCTCTCTCCGACTTGGATGCCCACCTGCCCCTGCATGTGCCAGAAAGGGGTGTCCCCCAGCACAGCACCCACCCTCTTGGTCAGGGTGATAGGAGACACCTTGGGGTCCAGGTTTGTACAGTCCCCATGTCACATCATCACATGCTTAGCCTTCTGCTGCCATGATTTGACTGGTGTTGTCCAGCAGATGGGTTAGAGGCTCCAAAGGACCTCCCAGATGGTCACCAAGATGTTGCCACCTTGCCTGGACCACAGAAAGGGACCTTCCCTTGGAGCAGGACAGCATCCATCTCATGAGGATGGGCGAGCTGGGCTGGAGGACTTGGAGATCACCTGGTGCTGGGACAGCAGTGACACACCTTGGCCCCAGAGACAAGTGGCAAAGCCCCAGGCATAGATGATGTGCTGTGCAAGGACATGCTGGAAGGGGAGCTGACACACCAGCCAGGGAGCTTGTCAGCTCAGTCCCGTGATGTTGCTGCCCAGCACAGGTTCAGGCTGCAGTTTGCCCGATGGGGCTCCCCGAGGGCTGCGGGCGCTGTGCCTCTCGCTGAGCCCGTCTCTCCTTCCTGCTTTCCCTGTGGCTGCCGTGTCCCCAGGCAGCTGCAGATCCCCAGGCAGCTGCAGATCGGGGTGCTGGCAAGGTGGCATCTGCAGGCACGTTTGGAGGTTAGTTGCTGGGGCGATGCTGGCTGGGATGGTGGGTAGGTAGATCTTGCTTTGGGCTGGTTGCCTTTGCCGGTGACCCCATGGGGAAGCGAAGGGTGCACAGGAGACCCTGTGGCGGTCCTTCACCCAAACACTGCTTGGCAGGGCAAATGCAGTCCTGGGAGGGATGTTGCCCTGTGCCAGGGTTAGCTCAGCTCATTTTACCTGCTGGAACCCCAGCACCAACATCCAAGCCCTGCCAGCCTTTGGTGACCCAAGGGGAGGGGAAGGAAAAGGGTTTGCAGACGTGTGCACTGCTGCTGTGAACTTTACAAGCTCCTTCTACCTTTTTACAGAGCTACATTCCTGGGAGGTGAGGTCAGAGCTACTTCCCTGTGCAGGCAAAACTAAGGGATGACTTAGAGAGTCGATGCTATGTGGGCTGGGGATGAGGTCTGGGGGCTGAGTGGGATGCTCATGGGGGGCTGGCGGGCTCCGTCCTTCCTTCAGCTGAGCCCTGTGCTGGCAGGGAGCAGGATGGTGGTAGCACCTTGCTGTGGGACAGAGGTTGGGGCAGGGGGGACCTGCTTTGCAGCTGAGTTTTGACCCTCTGGGAAAGGGAGCCGAAGGTCCCAGTCAGTCTCACAGGTCCTGATCTAGAGGGAGCCCCTGAAGGGACCCAAAACCTGGCTGGGAATGAGGTACCCAGTGGGGCATCAGGCTGTGGGGCAGCACAGCTGTGGTGGTGAGTGCCCCACAGGCCCCCAGCCCTGATCCAGGGGGGATCCCTTTGAAGCTGCCATGCTCCATCCATCTCCGTCCCTGGGTAACACCAGCTGTACAAACAGCAGCCCGGACCAAAGCCGCTAGCTCACTCATCTGTCTCCTACCTGTCACCTCGGAGCCACTGAGCAGCCCTGAAGGGTTTTCTGATGCCCCTGAGCTGTGGGATGAGGTGTCACCAGGCCCTGGATTGGTTCCAGGAGCTCAGTGGCTGCCCAGAGCATCGCTGCCTGGCATCTGGGGATATCTCTGGGCACTGTCCTTCCAGCAGCGATGGTGGGAGAGGCACGCTGCAGCTTCTGAGGGGCAGTTCTAGGACGAGCAGTGGAGGGTGTGGGGTTGTCAGGGCCAAAGTAACCAAGAAATAATGGGGAGAAGGAGAAATGAGAACTTGTTGAGTCTGGCACGGTGACAAATCCTCCTTCCTTTTTCTTCTTTGTATTGCTACAAAGGGAGAGGGGCTGAGGCTTCCTCGTGGGGCTGGATGAGGTGTGAGGCGTCTGGTAGCATGGAGAGATACTGGGGACATGGGTCACGGGCTCCCCAGCCTTGGTGAGATCTCATCCCCTCTTTGCCAGCCTGTGTGTGTGCTGCTGAGCTCAAAACTTGACCCTTGTGCTGGTTTTGTGAGTCGTTGGCGTAAAAACTGTTAAACAACCCAAACAAAGGCTCCGAGTCTATCAGCGTCCCGCGGGGAGCGCCGGGGAACAACGATTAGGTGTGCCCTGAGCACTTGGGTTATGTGGCTGGGTGGGGGTTCATCCCTTCTCCCTTCCACCCCGCCCCCACCCTAGATAAAAGCCAGAGCCACGAAGGCACAGCTGGATTTTGGAAGCTCTAGGTCTTCCCCTGGCTGCAGGAGTGACCTGAGAAGATAAAGCCCCCGGGCTCAGCACCTCCATCCCTGAGATTCTAAGAGGACCCACCTTGGTTGCCTGCTACCTCTGACCACCTCTCTCCACAGCCCACGGAGGGAGGACAGAGATGGCCACGGCAGCCAACCTCTCCGGCGGGATGCAGGACGCCCTTCCAGAGGATGGCTTTGCCGGCGCCGATGACCTCGTATCTGACTGGTACATCTACGAAACCATGGAGCCAGCTGTGTCACAGGATGAGTAAGTGTCCAGCCTTGCTGGTGGGTGCCATGTGTCCCCCCCTCCCCATCCCTGCTGGGGTCACTCCGGGCAGCTGCCAGCCTCCTGTCCCGCTGCTCTGTCCCCTTTCTGTAGATCAATGCTGCTCCTGGCAAGAGCTGGGGGGGAATCCTGCAGCAGGCATCCCTGCTAGTTATGTGCCTTTTCCCTTAGTCTTCCCTGAAATGCAAAGCCAGGTCTGGTGTTATCCTACTCCCCCCAACCCTTTGAAGCACCCCCCACACACACCCAGCCTTTGCTGGCCTGGAGAGAGCTGCTGTGGCTCCGTCCTTCTGGGTTTGAAGACCCCCTCAGGACATAGCCTCCTGAATGGGTCCCCTGCCTTAATCCCAGCCTGGCTCCAAGCAAGCAGTTGTGTGGATTTTTGACTGGGGGTGAAAAGAGTTGGCAGGACACCCTGATCTGCCAGCAGGGATCTACTGGGATGCTGGCAGGGATCTACTGGGACGCTCAGCCAGGTCCTCACATGCCATGGTGACCTTGACCAGGTTTCCTACCTGCAAAATAAGGCTGAGCATCCCTGGGCACCAGAGCCCAACCTGCCAGCAAGGACCCAGCACCTCATGCCTTCCAGTGCCTTTCCCAGGGATGAATGCTTTAGGGAGGGGAAACTGAGGCACGGAGCACCAGAGAGATTTACCCAAGGTGTCCCACAAGACTTGGGGCTGGGCATCCCAAGGCCCTTCTATCAACATCTATTGTCCCTCTGTTGACTTAATCTTCTGTGGGTAGGTTTTATGCCTCTCAATTGACTGATACCTAATCCTGAGGGCAAGCAGGAGGAGATCCTAGCAGCGACCAGCCCAAAGGGTTTCTTCTCACCCTTGAGCTTCCGCGTGGCGAAACACCCTTTGAAATCTTCCTGCCCAGCCTTGATTTCCCAGGTGCAGCCCCATCTGTGTGACCCGATGCCTCTGCTAGACACCCCTGGGGCATTTTTCTGGGTGTCCTTTGCAGCAAGCCATGGTCAGTGGAGGAACAGAGGCAGCACTGGGCGGGGGGGATCCCCCATCTGGATGCCCTGGATTTAAAGGGGACTGGGGCTCGGGGGGGGGCGGGGGGGGTCCCCTCTGTGATTTACAGCGCTTGGGATGTTCGGCTCCCCAGCACAGGGATGTGCTGTTGGGTGGAGGTGGCTGGGACACGATCGTGCCTGGCCTTGGGGAGAGGAGGGTGGCTGCGGCAAAGCAGAGATTAAGGGCTGCGTTGGAGGCCAGGGAGTGATTAAATAAAGCAAGCCTGGCGTGCCTGCTCTGCTGGCCTTGGCTACCCCAGGCAGACATCGCCAGCCCCCCGGCCAGGCTCCGGGGCTGGGACTTCTCCCATGGGTAAAGCATCAAAACAGCCTACAAAGGCTCTCCAGCTTCATCCTTCCTTGCTGATGCTCCAGCGGGTCTTGACATCCCTGGATGTGCATGCAGGGAGGTCTCCCAACCCCTGTGGGGCTCAGCTCAGGACCACTCCTGGGCGTTATCTCTCTCACTTGATCACAGTGTCATCTTCACTTGATCGTAAAGTCATCCCATGAGGGTGACTTCATCCCTGGCTGCTGGTAG
Organism: Zapornia atra; assembly: GCA_013400835.1. NCBI lineage: Eukaryota > Metazoa > Chordata > Aves > Gruiformes > Rallidae > Zapornia > Zapornia atra. The sequence continues at coordinate 39,686 of VZTU01009687.1, forward strand.
TTGTGTAACCCAGCTCTTCAGGACTTTGCCCCTCAGACCAAAACTGCCCCAGGATCTTTGCTGTGCCCCTTTGGGGCTAAATACAACCACACATTGTTAACTTTATTTGTTTCTCCCCCCTTCCCCTCTTCCTAGCATGTTTCCCAGCGTAATCCCAGAGTGTGACCCCACCATTTCCCCCAGGCTCTATCACACCTGCATGGCACCCGTCTCTGTAAGTACCCGCTGAGTCTCCTGGGGAAGGGGGAGTTAGCTGCCCTGATGTCGTGCTTGCCGTGCCCCAGCTCGCATCATGTCCATCTACTCCCAACTACTCCAGCTTGAGTTGGGGCCTCGCCCCTCTCTGGGCTTTGTTTCATGCCTGTAGTGAATAGAAGGCTGTGATTTATTTTAATTTCTTCCCCAGCATGGTCCCTCTGAGGCATTTAGAGCCCATAACTCATCAGAGCAGGCTGAGAAATCCCTGTGCCTGCTGGATTTAGGGTGCTGGGTGGAGATGGTGTCTCTGCAGAGGCTCCCATCACATAGCAGCACGTCTGAGCTCTCCCTCTGTGTACTTATCGCTCTCTTGGCTGGGTTTCTGGCAGCTGGCTGTGCTCGTAGGCTTGTCCTTGCTGGTGAAGCGCAGGCGTCTCTACCGGAGCTGCTGGAATGGTGTCCCAGGATTGCTCAGGTACCCCCAGCCCTGTACCCTGGGTCCCCAGGGTCCCTGTCGCCCTGCAGCCAAGCAGTTGGAGGGTTGCTGAGGTGGAGCATGGGATAAACCAGCTCTGGGGCAGAGGATGGTGGAGACCAGGGGTGCCTGCAACCTGGTATCAGGCTTGTTCCTTCCTCGCCTTGCAGCCCAGCCAACTTTCTGGAGGAGGAAGGCAACAGAGGGCTGGTGGCTGCGGTCTTCGGCATCCTCTTCTCCTCCCTGTGTGTGCTGGTCTTGGATGCAGACCCTCTGCCACTCATCACCCACTCCTCTCAGAGCACCCGGGGTAAGGCGAGCACCCTCCCAGTCCCTGGGTACCCAGCTCCCCCTGGCCTGTCCTGAGCATGCTGTCTTCTCTTGTCTTACTCTCCCCATCATCCCGTCCAGAGTACTGGAAGATCTTGGCTTTGTTCTACTATCCTGCCTTCTACTACCCCCTGATTGCCTGTGCTGCTGTCCGGCACAGGGCCAGCTACCTCCTGGGCTGCCTGCTCTCCTGGTGCCACTGCGTGGTCCTCATCTGGCAGAAGGTGGATTGTCCCCAGTCGCCCAAGGTACATGTCCCAGCACCCGGGGAGGGAGGGAGGAGGATGGTGTGAGGTGGCTCCAGGGCCAGAGGCAGCTTTCTCATCTCCTTCCTGAAGTGGCATCAACATGTCACCTGCTCAGGATGAGGTCCCCAAAGCAGAGTGGTGTGGGGTGTGACATCTCTGCTTCTCCCCAGATATACAGGTACTACTCCACGCTCTCTTATGTCCCCATCATCCTCTGCCTTCTGCTCTTAAGCCTTTGGTACCCAGCCCTGCTCATCAGGAGCTTCACCAAGCAGGAGGACGCCTTGGATAAGGAGGTAAGGACAACCCCTTGATGGACGCACATGGTGCCCCACAGCCCATCTGTCTGCAGAACTGGGGTGCTCCCAAGGTACATGTTCCCTACTCTGGCTCTGGGAGCTGCCTCCCCTCCATCCCTCTGACGGCACGGGTCGCTGCTCTCTTTATCTCACTGGATTTGAAGAGGGAGTGAAAAATCCATCCTTGGAATAAACTCCTTAGCACAAGAGGCTTAAGGCATCAATGCATCCCATTCAGGCCGGGACTGGGGTTGCCTTGTTTTCTCAGCAGGCTGGATAATCCCTGGCCCTTTGGGAAATGCTGGGCTTTGTTGGGAAGAGAGGAGGAAAAACCTACTTCAAAAAAGCCAAGAAAAATAAACCATCAGCCCAAGCGTGGACTGAAGTGACCCCCAGGCGCTTGCTGGGCCAGCTGATGGGGAGAAGGGTTTTGGCAGGGCCAGGCTGTCCTACTGGTGTGCCCGCTTTTGGGCTGCTTTGTTGGGAACGAGGGAGATTTGATTCCCACCCTTTGTGGTGCTGGGATATTTGCTGGCAGCAAGGCTGCTCCGAGTAGTTCCTTATCCAAACAAGGGCTGGGAGCTCATTGCCTGCATCCCGTACAGCAATGAGTAGGTGGGTAGTGGAGCGAGGAGGTGGGTGCTGGAGTGGGATGTAGATGCTCTGTTGAGAGTCCCCTGAAAGGACAGGCACATCTCCCTCCCCCAAATGCCTCCGCACATCCCTGTGCTCGAATCGGGTCACTAACTGCTGCTTTCCTCAAGGTCCCGGGGCGAGGTTATTACAAGAAGTACCTAAAGGCTGTCCTCTCCAAACGCCCTCAGAAGGGGAGGTAAGGATGCCATCTCCCCATAGGAGCCTCCCTGCTGCAGAGGGACACGCTCCTCACCCTCTTCTTCCTCCCCTCCAGCTCCACGAAGATAGAAGAGAGCCTCCTATCAAGGGTCCAGGCGTATTTACGCTCCTACGCCTACACCCCCGAGGAAGGTAGGCTGCAGGCTGTGCTCTTGGCTGCAGCAGCAGCAGCTCGGCAAACAGGCTGCCTTCCCTTCCCCTTCCCCTCCCCGGGGAGAGCAAATGCCATTCTTGGCTCCTACCCCAAAGCATCTGTGCCGCGGCAGCTGCCGCCCGCCGCACGTGCGACGCCTCGGCTCCACACAAACTGTTGCGGTTTGGGGTGGGGAGCTGGACAACCCCTCCTCCCCTGCACCGTGGGGGTATGGAGGGGCTGAGGCATTGGGTTGTGCCAATTATTGCAGCCTGATGCTTGATCAGGCTAGGATAAGGGGATGAAGGCTGTGGGGAGGGGGTAAAGCCCCTAGCAGGCTAGGAGTGGGGAGCTGCTCCTTGGCCCCCACAGTCATCCCAGGGATGTGGCTTCTCCCTCCAAGGGATGCAGCTATCCCCCACAGCAGGCACCAGGGCTGCTGGGTGCCTGGTTTGATGGGCTTGCTGAAAAGGAGGAGCAACAGGGAAAAAACCCATCAGGCCAAAATACAGAGGAACCGCTCCAGGCTGTACATCCCAGCAGGATTTCACTGGGGAAATCCCAATTTAGTGTTTGACCACCCTGTGGTCTTGTGCTCCCCCCCTGGGGCATTTGGCTGATGGGTTGAGCTGGTCTGCAAAGCCCCCTCTACTCTTCCCCCACCACCCCACATCCTGACTCCTCTCTGATACACCCCTCTGATTCTGCATTCCAGGTTTCCAGATCCCTCTGAAGCTCCTCGTGTCCGTAACCACAGCTGTGATCGCTGTTTATCAGGTGATGCTGGTGGCTAAATTCCAAGCAGAGCCCTCTCTCTGCTTCCTTGGCCGGGTCCTCTCGAGGCAGAGGAGCCCAGAGGTCATTGCCACGCCAGAGTTTTGGCTAACAGGGATGGTATTAGCGTGCCTCAAGGCATTACCATCCCTGGGTTGAGCCGCAGCGATGGGCTGTGTGCTTGCAGGGCTCAGCCAGACTTACGTCCTTAAGCTAAGGCGATGGCTCGGCAGCGGGGTGCCGTGACCCGGGGCTCACGTGGCACTGCTCCCTCCCAGGTTGCCCTGCTGCTCTTGGTGGCTGTTGTCCCCACCATCCAGATCGTGCGGGCGGGGATGACGAAGGACATCGTGGTGCTGCTGGTCCAGTTTGGCCTGGTGCCCTCGGAGAACCCGGCTGTCCCCGGGGACATGGAGAAGGAGCTCAACACCGTCAAGTACTACCTGTGGTCACTGGAAGGTGGGTTCCCAGCCAGGTCCCACATCCACAGCTGATTTTTTTGGTGAGGGTTTTGGAACTTATCAGAGAGATTTCTCACCCAGGCGATGGTCTGGGAAACCAGTTGGTGATGGGGCAGCTTCCAGGGGGACATAAAAACCAGCTGCTGAAGCCACAGCCACCAAAGGCAGCTGCGTGACCCCGGTGCCGTGCCGGGCATCTCCCAGCTGCCACCGTGTGCCTAGACGAGGCAGGGAGAGCCCTTGGGCTGTGATACGTGCTGGAATGAAGCAGATGGGCTCTTGACCCCCTGTGCCCCCGAATAATTGGAAACCCTGAATTGGGGGATGAGGAAAGGCAGCAGGGGTGCCCCCCTCCCTCTGTAGAGCTACCTTGGGGTACCACCAGCCAATGGGGAGCCCTTTTTATCGCTTTCCTAGAGTCACCAAGCCTCTCTCAGCCTCTTTGTTTTCCGGACATCTCCATCCCTCTTTTCCTTCCCTCCTCTCACCCAGAATTTTCCTCTCTGGGATAGTTTTCTAGGCTCTCTCCATCCCATTCCCCATTTACCATGGCTCACTCAGTGATTTAATTTTCCAGACCTAAGCTAACATAACTGTGGTCTCTGCCCTCCCCTTTCACCATCTTGCAAGCTTGAGTCTACCAAGGGGATAGAAAGGGCCTTTCTGTATTGCAAAAGGGATAGGGAAGGGAAACTGAGGCACGGTGTCCCACTAGAGAGGACAATAAGATCCTGTTGCTGGCCACGGCTCTGAACCATCTGTCTTTCCCCCCATGCCTGCTCCACAGTCTGCTACATCTGCTCGCTGGTGCTGTGCTGCCTGCTGACCTGTGCCATGCTGCTGAGGACACTGGTGATGCACAGGTATGGGATTGGAACCTGCTCCTCAGGTTTTCACCTTGTCACCAGGCCAGGATGCAGCTGGTTTCTCTCTCTCCCCCTCTCCCTCCAGGAACAACCTGAAAGCGCTCTACCAAGGGGCCGTGCTGGATGTTTTTTACAAAGCCCACATCCTCCGCCCATCCCGACAAGCCATCGTCTGCTGGATGAGCTTTGCCAGCTTCCAGACAGCTTTTGCCTGCTTGGGTAAAGGGTGTTTGGGGGTTGGGGGTGTGTGTGGGGGGGAGAGCAGATGAGTGGTGGCCCCCTGCCTTGCAGATTTAAACCCCTCTGTCCCCTTTCTCACCACGTTTTGCAAAGGGATGGCTCCAAGGCTTTTGTTCCTCTTTCCCCAAACACAATCTGTCCTTCTGTGGGAAGGACCATGCTGAACACCAAATGGTTGGGGAGGAAAAAAAAGGGGGGGAGAGAAATGATAACTTGGCTCAAGCCCAAATATTTTGATTTGAGAAGCTGTCGCAGCATCTCGTGCAAAGGACTGTCTGTCTCCTCTGGTCCCAGTCTTCACATCCCAGATGCTCCTTGCTGTGCATCCCTGGGTCTCCCCAGGCTGGGATGGTTGGATGTCCCACAGATGCGTGGAGAATGTGAAAAATAGGGGAGAAATCTTCATGCCACCATGATTCTGAGACGTTTTAAGGCCTCTCTGCCTTGGGGTCTCGTGGAGTGGGACTCTGGGCAGCGTCTGCAGTGATGGGTGTGCAACACCCAACCGTGCCAGCACCCCGAGCCTGCAGAGGAGAGTCAAGCTGGGGGTCCAGGAGGGTGATGGGAGCATCAGGTCTGTAGTTGACCACCCCTTGGGAAAGGAGACCTCCTCTGCTGGCAGATTGCAGAGATGAGTGTGGAGGTAGGAGCTGGGAAGCACCTTGCACCCCCTTTTGCTGCGCTGCCATGGAAAACCCTTGGGTTTCAAGTCACTGAAGCAAAGCGGTGGAGGTGAAGCACCAGAGCCACTGCTGGTCTCAGTGTGGTTTATGGTTAGAAATCAGAGCCCAGGCTGATTAGTTTTTGGTTTTTGATGATGAGACATCAGAGTTGCAGCCCTGAGTGATGGATCTTCTCAGCAGGGGTGATGTGGGGAGTGATAAGAAAGTCTGAGCTTGTAATTAAACCCTGTGTGGAGCCTTGTGTTCAGAGGGGGGAGGCAGGTACAGATCTCCCAGGCTTTTTATGGGACTGAGATGAAAGACAAGCATGGGTTTGGGCAATCAGAGCAAGAACTGCTTTCCCACCCTCACCATAGTTCCTGTCCCTGTCTCCCCCTCCCAGGTCTCCTCATCCAGCAAGTGATTTTCTTCATCTGCTCAGTGGGGTTTACCTTCCTGTTTGTCATCCCACTCCAGTCTGGCACAAACACACACCTCTTCAAAATCATTGAGAACATGTGGTGAGTGCTCACAGGTCCTGGGGAGGGAGGGAAGACCCAAGGGTGTGCCACAGCTGTGGTGCATTTTGGGGTGCTCTGTCAAGGGGAGGCTCTATCTTGGGCACTTTCAACTTCGCTGGAGGTTTCTGCTGCCTGGGATGTTGTCTGATGCTTGGGACCTTCCCGGTGTCCAACCTGCCTCTTCCTCCCCATCCAGGCCCTTCTGGCTGACCCTGGTTGTTGCAGTCATTGTGCAAAACTTGGCAGCTCGCTACCAGTTCCTCGAGCAGCAACCCCTCCAGAAGGAGCTCACCAACAGGTATGGGGGTGGGGGCGGGGGGGGGGGGGGGGGATGACTTTGGGGCAGTGCTGTCCTTCCTGAGGTTCAGGATCCTGGGACTGTGTTGAGTTTACTTGCGTCCCTCATGCCATGGGATCCTATGTGCTGAGAACTGGAGGGTGAAAGTCTGTGGGTTTGAGGGACTCCCAGAAAGGTTTTTTTAGGTGCTTTGGAGGGTCATGGTCCGCTTACAGCCTTGATGTTGGTGGGGTGAAGCTGATGGGCTCTGTGCCCTGCTCCAGCACAGCTATTTGTAAGCTTCAGAAGAAGCCCAGGTCCCTCAGGATGGGCTGGACCGGTTCAGACACTGCTGATGGAGGTGGTCCCTTGCTCACTGCTAAGCCAGCTCCTTACACTGAAGAGCAGGGTGACAGATGGATCTAAGGCATCCTGCTCTGACCAGTCAAGGCACTTCCATCACCTCCATCACTTGCCCAGCATTGCGGGGAGTCTGCTGTAGGCTCTTCTGGCCTCCACAGGGGCTGGTGTACTGGTGATCACTATAGTTGAGAACTGTCTGGTTTCTAAGAGAAACAGACACCCTATGTGTGCTGGAGGCCAAGCTTTGAGGTCCTGATGGTGCACCACTCTGTCTCCTCTCCAAGAACCCTGAAGGGTGTTTGCTTCTCTCCATGGGATGGAGACATCTCAAACAGGGACTGTGTCTGCTGAGGACGGAGGGAAGGGTGGGAGGCTTATTTTGGCCAGAGGTTTCTCTGGCAGGGATGGGCAGTGCTCTCTGTCCCATGATGTTTGTGTTCCTTACTCCTCCTCCTCCACCCACAGGCGAGCTCTCTACATAGTCACCTACCTGCTTTTCCCCATAAACGTCCTGGTGGGTGTCCTAGCTGGGGTGTGGAGGATGGTCATTTCTGGCCTTTATAACGCCATCCACTTCTGCCAGCTGGACATCAGTCTGCTCAACCGTGGCGTGGAGACCTTCGACCCAGGTGGGACATGGGGCTGGGTGCCTCCTGCAGCACCCTCACAAGCACGAGGACCCTTCTCCCACCATCAAGCTCCTTGGGTGACCCAGCTGGGGGAGGGGGGTCCCACATCACCTGGAGCTGGTGGGGCTAAGGGTGGCTTCAGGTCTTCGTTCAGAAATGGGCGAGTAGGGCAAATACAGCAAGTGGCCCCTCTTGATCCCTGCTTGGTCCTGTTTCTCCATCCATCCCCAAAGGTGGGTGATATCCCTCTGGGCTTCACCAGAAGCTGAAAGCAGCAGGGAGGGGAGAGCTCATCCCTCCCTCCACAAAAAGCAGGAAAACTGCTGGGATTCTGGGAGCAGAGCACATCCCCGGAGTCTGGAGACAGCTGCTGTGGCCTGGCAAACACCACTCCCCTTTGCTCCACGGCAGGAGGGAGGGNCAGGCTACCACACTTACTGCCACTATCTGAAAATTGAGGTCAGCCAGTCCCACCCAGTGATGAAAGCCTTTTGCTTGCTGCTTCTCCAGCTGGCCAGGCCCGAGGGCCCCACGGGGGTCCGGGCCAGCAACGTGGAAGAAGGTGAGACCTTGGGCTGGGGTGTGGAGGATGTGCAGACATTGCTGTTGGGTGGCATTGGGGTGTCTGTGGGTTTAGAGATGCTGCTGGTGCCTGGGGGTAAAGGGACTGGTTTAGGGTTGTGGTTCTCCTCTGCTTGGTGTGTGTCACCATTGCCATACCAGGAGATGCACTTCCCAGTCCTCTGCCCCGCAGAAGGGCAGGATGGGGCCTGCCTGCTTTCGCCCTGGGGTGCAGATGGCACCTGGAGGGAGCTGGGGCTGCAGCAGCTGCTGTTCCTCTCCCCATGTCCTTTCAGGCATCCAGCTGATGCAGCCCAAGAAGGCTCCGCCGAGCAGAGCCAGGTTCAAGCAGAGCCGAGCCCGGTGGTGGCTGGCCTACACCCTCCTCAACAACCCCTCGCTGACTGCCTGCCGGAAGACCGCCCTCTCCGACCCCACGGCCAACGGCACCCAGCTCAGCCCCCCCAAGCCCTGACCTCTAGAGAAGCGCCCCTACCTCTCTCTACCTCCCACACACACACACACTCCGTTCCATCCTGTCCCTGTCTTCCATTGACTCTCCTCCTGCACTGGCAGGAGTTTTGGGTGCCTCTGCCCCTCTCCAGCCTCTGGCCCCTCTCCAGCCGTGACAGGGGCTGGTTCTTAGCTCTAGGTCCAATGCTGAGCCACTACCAGGGTCTAGAGGTGAAGACACAGCCAAGGCACACAGGTCGCCTCCGTGCCTGACCGAGGTGGAGAGGGCTTGATGAGCCAAACTAAACCCTTCAGGCATCTTGGAAATGCCATCTTAAGAGTCACTCCTGCAACGAGTCCACCAGTTCTCAGCAGCTGCCTTTCCAGCACGTGGCAAAGTGAGCAGGCACGAGTCCCCAGCACCCAGGGCAGCAAGGAAAGAGAGAGAAGGTTCATGGGTCTGTGTGTGCGGAGAGCTCCTTGGCCAGACTGAGCATGAGGAGCTACCTGCATCTTGACATGGACAAAGTCCCCTCTGCCAACCTCACCCTCATTTTCTCCCGTTTGGGTCTGATTCTGCCTCTCCTCAGGCATTGTATCTAACCCCAGAACTCTTTCCTACCCCATCCAATGTTATGGAAGGCTGAAAATCCCTGTCTGCTCTCACTCCAGGCCATGAGGTCACAGAACTGTTAGCTTTCCACTCCCCCTAACTCCTGTCTCATCAGTGCCTCTTACTTGCCCCCCCTGTTTTGTGGAAAGCCAGTGGTCCCCAGGGCCAGTGGCCCCTGAGCAAGCTATGCTGGGATACACTGGGATACATGGAAAGCAGTTTTACGCTTTGTGTGGACGTGCCAAGTTGGGGAAGGTCAATAAATCACATACCTCATTCCTACCCTTGGCGTGTGCTTGGTCTCCTGGCTGTTCCCAGATGAGCCAGACCTGGCAGGAGGGGCGTGAGGACCACTGTAGCTGTGTCTCTGGGTGATGGTTGAGGCTGACCTTGCTCAGCAGAGGCTTTACAGTAGATTTGCTTCACCTGGGGGTGATGGGGCCAAATCTGTGACTTCCTTAGGGAAGTTTTAATGCAAAGCTGCTCACTGTCCTTTCTCATGAAATGGGATGCTTTGTGGCTGAAGACCCAAAAGTAGGTGTTCGTGGTGTGGCTGGATCACCTCTTTCCACTTTTGGGGGCTGGAAGGGTGCCTGGCATCAGCCCACCATTGCAGGCACCAAGCAGGGCTCTCAATAAGCTGTACTGGTGGCTCCTTGTTCTTCCATCTCAAGCACCTCAGCCTTGCCAAAGTCGGTGTCTTTGAGGCTTTGCAGCCCACCCTGCATGGAGCAGGGCTACAGATCCCCTCTGCTCAGTGGGGTTTGAGCCCCTGGCTCCAGGGATCTTCTCAGAGGGGAGCAGACCTCCTTTAACAGACCCTATGCCCTCTCCCATAGGGTGTTTGCAGCACCCTCCGTGGGGGTGAGGGTTGTTTAGAGAGTACTGGCATCTCCTTACAATGCTGAGTTCCCTGGGTGCCCGACCCCCTCCCTTTACATC
>VZTU01009690.1:1670-27182 GCA_013400835.1 Zapornia atra
GTTTCCCAACCAGTAAAGGCAGAAAGCCACATACAGCTCTTCTGGATTTGTCTCCTCAGCAGTAATGTCTGAGAACAAAAAGATAAAAATAAGAAGTAACTACTGTGCCAACCATTTTGGAAGGAAAACACCATAATAAAAGAGTATCTTCTGCTGTTCTTTGGTTACCTTTCATCCTACGCAACATAAATCTTTGACAGACGTGACCATCTTCACATATCTATCAGTCTTACAGTTAATTGGAGGATTTCAAATGGGAAACTCAATTTACCATTTTTCACAAGTATTCAACTCTCACACAAACAAAATTTGTATGGCACAATCTCTTGAATTTCTAAATTCAGTTAATCTTCAAGTAATACAGACAGAAGGCACAAAACATAGTTTATACCCTTTTATCCTCCTGCTATCAAGTCAATGCACGTCTGTTATCTAACCTAAGTTGTTGGCAGCAAAGATAGAATGAGCTTTCTCACAGTGATTAGATGTCACTGCTGGCTCTGTCTCTAGTAGCATATGCTACTAGAATCTATTTGCCCTATAAACTGGAAGAGTAACTATATCAGCTATCATTTCATTGAACATCAAACTGATAGAGGTCTCTATTCATGAGGGTCAGAATTACAAAGTGAAGTACAAAAAGAAGGCAAAGATTTCCAATATTCGTCTAGACAGCAGCCAATCTCACTTTGTATTATTCTTTAGAAGCTGGCCAGCATCAGATTGCATAGTGTGGTATAATAATCCCCATGAGGTTAATATATATGGGATCTGCCCATAAACTCCTACATCCTAAAATGTAGTGATTTATACTAGACGGGATAGATCTGTTCCATTTTACATATATCTATGGCAAATGTGAAGGTTCTATTTGTCTTTCAAATTTTTGGATAGGAAGGACATCTTGCAATTATTAGATTTACAAACTAATTGGGTGTTATGTTCAGAATTAGTTCTGCTGAGCAATGCACAGTATGCTACTTCTAATTTTTATTGATTATTCCCCCTTCTTATATTATGGGACAAATTATAGAGGAACATCTGCTTTACTGTCTATAGCTCATTCATTATTTCCTGTGGATTTCATCCATTACTTACTCTTACTGAAATCTGAACAACCCCCAAATTTTCAATTTCTTTTAATGTAGTTTGGTGGTTTTTTTCTATAGCTTCAATTTTTTCTTGTCTTTGATTCAGTTCTGTTTCTGTTATACATTTTGAGATGAGGTGACTAGAGCCATGTCCAGGCTGAAAACGTACAATTAGTTAATTTAGTGTCTTCTTAACACTTTTGTATTTTTCTGCCATCTTACATTATATAAAAATTATATTTCTGACCACTGCTGCACCTGCAAACATTTTCACAGTCTGTCCTAGGATTTTCTCTCAAGCGCTTACAGATAATTTACACCTCATAGGTGGTATAGTTCAAATTATTTCTTCTGTTTGTAGTATAAAACATCTCACCATTGTAGCAAAGTCAAGACCAGAAACCGTTAGACTCTGTAGAAAGATATGCATCGGCTGGTTCACACACCTGCTTCTTAAAAAGGGCTGCACTTTTCATTTACTGCCATATGTACCGATGAATGTGTAATTCCAGTTTTATCCACACTTTTTGAAAAACAGTAAGGTAATTTCTAGATATGACCTAACTTTAAATGCTCACTATGAACCAAAACTGAGATTCTGATTAATTAGGCTTTTAGTCGAGTCTTTTGATATTCCTTCTATGGAAGAAATGGCACCTGTTGATATTTGGCGACAATTTTTGAAGCATCATAGTTAATTGTTGATGCCAGGAAAATTTCTGACAGAAGCCTAACTCACCACAGGTACTAATTAATCTTTATTATTGTCCCAGTCCAAGAGAGAAAGGCAATTTGGATATCAGAGAGGCTAAATAGCACTCTGTTGATGCATGTTTTTATCAAACTCCTGGGAGCCCAAGATACAAATGTTCCTAGTTTAATCACTGCAGTTGAATGTATAAAGTTTGGTAGTATGAACCCATATCATTGTTTTCCTTTGTGTGGAGTCATTACTGCAACACATTTTACTGAGACTGATGGAAGGAGTTGCAGGGTGCTGCTAAAATGATTCATCTGATGTCTACAGATGTTTCTCCCAGAACATGACAAAGGCAAGGCAGAATAATTGGGAATTTCTGCTGTTATATCCAATCTGAAACTAATGTAATCCCCATTACTACTACTATTTCCTGTCCATTTTTTGTATCTAACTTCAAAGTAAAGAAAAAGAACATTAAAAAAAAGGAAAAACTCATATAAACTTAATTTAAAAATCAATACTTAGATCAGTAGTCTTTCCAAAGCACCTAAAGATTCTATGTCTGAATCCTAGTAGTATTCATTTTCAGTCTTCATCTGAGAAATTTACCACTGGATTCAGTCCAGTGGATGACTTTATAACATCAGTCTCCTGTTTCAAGATCAACCAAAAGAAACTTCCCTTTTTATTTTGTCATTTATTTATGACGAAATAGACATTTTCTCTAGTGATAGGGAATTCAGGTTCGTTTATTTCCAGAACAACATGTTCCAAGAGAACATGGTACATACATGGCTATAGATTTTTCTGCAGTGTACCTTTTATTTGAGTGCCAAAAAATCCTGGACTGCTTTACAAAAACAATATAAACATATTTTATTGACTGAAATATTGCTTACAAATGCTTTCAGTACTTCTTCCTTTTAAGGACTGGTGAAAAGCTTTTTTAAATGCACTCATATGCTTGCATTGATTTAGATGACCTTTTGACCAGTTCCTTGGAGTAGTTTAAGGGAAGAATTAATCTGTGATCAAACCAGACAAAATCCTAAGGGTATCTAAAGCTCCATCTCAAATAGGAAATCATTCTTCTGAATTCAGTGGAGAACACAATATAAAATCTGAATTAGTGAAGCAAGTCTGAGACCTGCAAAGGGTGCTGGTACAGAAGCTTTTCTTGATGCTTATTTTACTTCTATTGTTTTGAAGTATCCAAGACGTAACAAATTAAAACATTTGTTTTCACTAAGGAAGCTGTTTACCAGCTCATGTCGATTTTAGCTGTTTTCACTTGCATGAGAGATAAGAGAGAATAATTTTTTTCAGAATAGCTCTGTAAATACGTTGGAGCTATACCCACTCATCTGAGAATTGCAAATCTCTTAATCTGAGTTTTATTCATATTGAACACGTTTATAAGGTGTTGATTCCTTCATTAAACTCACTTTCAGATTTGTCATGAACAAATGACACCTTTCTATTCTCTGGTCCTCTGCCACCTTTGATCTCCTTCCAGAATCAGCAATACAAAAATCAATAGCTAATATGTTTAATTGCTGGTAAAAGCAATGTGCTTGCAGCAGAACTGCGACAAGGTCATTCTCTCAGTCTCAGGCTACCAAACATACACAAACACTTGCCAGCACGGAGGACCAGGAACAGCCTTGCATTCTGACAATCTGCTGTGCTACCTGGCCTAGTGTATATGTCAACACACAAAGCACATTCTGTAGTGTACAGAACACACACACATGCATATGCATGCACATCTCCCAGCCTGCTTTTTACCATGGCACTAATTTACTGCTTATTAGAGCTGTTGACCTTCCAGATGATAAAATGAATTATTTGTTCTCTTGTAATATTTGACCATAATACTTCTTTATACATATATATATATAAAGATATATATATACATATATATACATAAATATATATGTGTATATATATATAAAGATATATATATATCCTAAACTGGAAAATGTATTTTCTGGATATATCAAAATTTGATCTAGAGATATGTAGGTTCAGATCCTCAAAAACACTTCTTACCTCACATTTCTATCTAATTTCTACGCATCATTAATTTCTACACATGACTCAGAGTGGATATGTAGAAAAATTGAACTCTTGACAGCACTGAGCTGAGTGGTTTCTCTGTCATGCAAACCTTAGTGTGGTGGACTTGGCAGTGCTAGGTTAATGGTTGGACTTGACGATCCTACAGGTTCTATCAAAACTTTTCCTATCAAAACTGTTCTGTGACTCTATAGCAGGTCCATATACTTCCTCCACAGGCCTCAATTCAGCATCAGAACCTATATAGCAAAGCCAAGACCATTTAATTGTTCTAGAAAGACAGGGCATGCTTTTAGTCATGTAACAGCTGAGTAATCTGTGTCTGTAAGAAACCCCAGTTAAGTCTTACTTGCAAATAAGGACTCACTGTCCCAGTTCACAAAAAAACAGCAGTTCCATTTCCAGTAAGACTTCTGTAAGTAGTAGACTATACAGTCAATCTCTTTCCACTTGTAGTCCACTTCGTAATTAAAAAGCAATGAAGCTGACAGGAAGCAAACCTTAGATAGAAATGGCTAGAACATTTCCGTAACACAGAGATTCAAGCCTAGGCAGGGGCTAGAAGTCAACCTGACTTTTAGCAGAACATGAGGTTCTGCTTGTTTTTGTCATGATACAGAGTCCTGGGTATGTGTGCTACATAGTTTTTTGCACATACACCTGCAGATGCATTATACTTTAGCTATGCAGCCCTCAAACCAAAGCTGTCCTGCACCTGAATGCTGCAAAGTATAACCAGGGTGAAATTAATCTGCCTGCAAAAGATCCTGAAGATAGAGTTTATGGATGGTTAATTCCAATGTGGTCCTCCTTTGTAGAGAGAGATCCCAAGGTCCATTCTTTTTTCTTGAACATCTCTTCTATGTTTTAAAAGAAAGTTACTCTCATGTTATCCTCATAGTTGGCTCCTGGAAAAAGGATATCTTCTGATCTCCATAGCCAAACAAAAGAGGAATATTCCTGTGATTCCTGGGATGAAACAGCACTATGATGGTGTCCTGATTAGAATGCTGGAATGAAATGTGTGAACCTCTCCTTCAAGAGAACCCTCCCTTGAACCCTTAGAAAAACTCATATTTATTTCTCTCTTTTCTCTCTCTCAGTTCATTTGGTTTTTTGGGGGTTTTGTTTGTTTGGTTGGTTTTGGTTTTTTATAACTGAGAAAATAATATTTACTTGGTTCACAGGAACATTTTTAACTTGTATTGAGAGACTACAAGGTTCCAAGGA
Source organism: Zapornia atra (assembly GCA_013400835.1). Lineage (NCBI taxonomy): Eukaryota > Metazoa > Chordata > Aves > Gruiformes > Rallidae > Zapornia > Zapornia atra. The sequence goes on from VZTU01009690.1 coordinate 6,771, forward strand.
GTCCTGGGTGCACATTAAGTACCACAGGTAAAAAGCAGGAGTTCATCTCTGTTTCAGGAGCAAATATTTCCAGCAGAAAAAGACTTGGAACAACAGATGAACTTCTCTGTGAGCACTTCCATAAATTGTATTTTTATTAATGTCTTTCATCTCAGCTGACAGGATAATTCATCATAATTAAAAAGATAACCTAGGTTAGTGAGGCTTGTTCCGCAATGGAGTCATGAAATTAATTTTTAGATGGCCTTTGTATATACAGCAGTGTTTTCAATGCTTATGAGAGAAAATGCTTCCACTGAACACAAACAGTGATAATGACACACTAATCTTTTCTTTGACTAAAAAAGAAATTTGACCAAATAGACCACAGGTCAGATTCTCAGCTGCATAATTTTGAGAACGCCAACAGTAATTGTGATGAATAGTCATAAAAATATGGGTACTTCACAGAAATTTCTCTAGAAATTTTAGCAAATACTTATGACACTGGCCAATAGGTATAAGGAATTTATGATCAGAGTAAGTTTTAGCAAACAGAAATGTCTCTATGTGAATAGGATTTACTTGCTACCAGCTTTGTATCCAAGGCAGTTCTGAAAGCAACCACCCGACACCATGTGTTTTCAGACCTCCAGAACTGGGACTGCAGCATCTACAGATGCTCTATTCATGACAGGCTTTCTTTATAATTAATGCAGAGAAAGATGCATTTTTAAGGTGTAATTCATCTGGCTTGCTTAAAGCAGCCACTTTAGAATGTGATGGATCATACCTTAGACACCGTTGGCAGTAATAATGAAAATTCCTTAATTCTAAAGGATGCCCATGGTGACTGACTTAGACAAATAGAGCCCAAGAAGCCTAATATGGTGGAATCATTATGGTTTCCATCACTGATTTTGAAAAGGATTGCTGCATACATATGGGTAATTATATTTTTTGAGAGTTAAGATGTCTACAATTAACTCTCTTTCTAGGGATCTGGGAACCTTGACTCCTTCATGAAGGTTTTTGAGCATCAGAATGACTTTTTAAAGTAGGTGTCTTTTGGTAATATTGGTTTTAATTTCTCCATGTGTCAGCTGTTCCATATGAAAAATGTGAATTATAATATTAATCTTATTATAATCTGGTTTGCTTTTATTCATTCGGAGATAAAGTGCTTGATAAACTCAAAAGGATGCAGATGCCAAACATTATTAGCTATGTTGTTTCTCTTTAATACTGTCACATATTCATAGACAATTTCAACTCAGCTTGAATTTTGACCCCTGTTCATCTCTCCTTTCTAACTAAATAGGATGTTTAAGTGTCCATTACTGAGCCTCGAACCCCCTGAATTTTCACATCAGTGCATTTGTGATTCAAATCATATCCCACAACGCCTTTTCCACGTTGAAGTGGATGTGCCTTCCATATGCTATTAAAGATTCAGCATCACAAGCTATCATTATATTAATTTTAAGACACTTTTTTATCAACAGATGAACAATCACGATGATTAAAAATGCTTCTCCTCTCAAGGGCTTGTACAGTATTTTGCATTCTCTGGCATGTTGATTAGTTATGTTGATTGAAAATGAGTGAAAAACAGAGACAACTTATTAGCCAGTTTAGTTAGCTGCTACTTACATTAATGAAAATGTCTGGATACGTGCCCATTAAGAATACTTGGAAGATCAGAGGGTGAAAAGTGATTCCTTTGCTTCTCACTGCTGACAATTTGGAAAGGAGCAGATCCACAAATGGCTGCTGAAGCATACACAGCCTCCACAAGGAAACATTGCCATGCTGGAGCCCAGTCCTCAACAGAGCACCCCCAGCAGCAGGGGAGGCACGTCTGGCGGGTGTTTGTATGGCACTCCCCTGAAGGTTGGCATGGCAGGTGCTTTGGCAGCAGTAATATTTATCAGCAAAAGCAGCAAGCAGCAACTCCATTGCTGCCACTACTAACAGCACATGTCTGTCTTTCATTGCCAGAGAGCCATCAATGGAAATAAGGGAAGGCACATAGCTGGTTTTCTAAAGGACAGCTTTGCGTTTTTCTTCACAATTTGCTTATTTATAGGGCCACCTCAGAGTGCCTTTAAGGTTGTAAAATAGAAATCCTTGTATACATATATTTATCATGTCAGCTGATGCCAAGGATCTTCATGCTGAACACAAACTCAATCTCTCAGCTGTGTACAGCTAGCAAGATGCGCTGTTGGTCCTTGGTGGAGGGAGGGAGAGGACCAAGATTCTTCCTCATTTGGAATCGCAAGGGTAAAAGCAGTAAAGTGATTTGCCCAAGGTGATGCAGGGACTGCCAGGAACTGAATCCAGATCTCCTGAGTCACAGCCCAATGCCTTAATCAGCTGACCATGTTTCCAAGCATTTGGCTTTACAAAATCAGTTGGCCTGATTTACTGGCAAAGTCTTACGATAGTGAATTTTCCCACTACAAAAAGTCAATGACCTAAAAAAAAAATAGAAAAAGGAATAGCTTTTCTGTTTTTTTGCCCTCCATGTTAACTGGAAACATATTTTACCTGAGCAATACTGCAAAATAAATGCTGAAGAAAAAAGGATGGCAGTAAAAAGCAGGCTTACTGGTAGTGCAGCACCTATTCCAGCATCGCTGCAAGACTCAGGGGACAATGGTTGTCATAAGGTACTGTGCATTAGAATCAAAAAACATCTGCTGCTTAGGCAATGGGAAAGGGCTAAGAAAGACTTTGGAGAACTTTGCTTGGGATTCTTAAGTCATTGCATACTCACTTTGTTCTCTCGCCCAGGCATACTTTTAAGTAAATACCCAGTTTGAAGTCCACTGAACAGAGTTAAAGTCAGAATGAAAGTTGGAGTCTTTGTTGAGATAGAGCTACATATTTGGAAAAACAGACATTAATTGTGTCAGTTGTTATTGAGAATTGGTAAGAAAAGAACTTTACATATATTTGTAAGAATTTAATCTATTTTTTCAATTAGAATATCTGCATTTTATGCTTTTGGGGTTTTTTTTTTTTTTTTTGGCAGGAGGAGTTGTGGTCATTCTCACACTGAAACATTTATGAAAATACATAAGTAGACTAAAATATATTATTATTATGTTCATGTGGTCCTTGGATAATAGGTACAATAATGTTACCTATTTCTAATGCTTCCAAATTAATGCAGCTAAAATACTGGGTTACTGAAAAAGTCAGTACATATATGTGGGTTTAAATGCAGACCTGCTGAATTAACATTGGAATATACAAATGGTTAGTTTTTGCTTGTTTTCATGGTTTTCCCAGTGTGAAAAAAATGATATTTTATTTAACTGTGCAGAGCAAGATAAACTATGCTAGTGAGTGACTAAACTGAGGAGACCTAATTACTAGGTAGTTTTCCTTTACAACCCAAGTCCAAGTCTTGCTTCTGTAACACAGAAGTTTAAAAAGATATACCAAACAGTGAGCCCTAGAAAGACTTTATCAAAGCCTTCTGTTCCACAGGCTTGATCTCTTATGAGAGGTGATCTCCAGAGAAGTCCTCAGGTCTGGAATGGTGTCTCATATTGCACATATCACTGATACACAGCACAGATGCAGACTGAATCATTGAACACAGTCACTTCTTCAGCAGGTGAGAAACTTTCTGTTCTTCCCTCCATTGATATCTTTTGGGTTACTTACATCTGCCATTCTCGAGTTTCAAGTTAGATTAACAGACAGGTGTTAGCACATCAGAATACTGGGGAAAAAGAGCCCTTCTCTTTTTCCTTATTCTATTGAGAAGTCATCAATATAAAGCAGCACATGCCCACTAGTCTGCAAATAGTATTTCATTGTCTAATCTGCTTATTGTATTTACTGCTACTGAAACATCCTCCACAGGAAGTGTTTAATTTCGGAATTGTGGTGTCCGTGTGCTTAAGTGAGGTTCATCTTCTGAGATCCTGTTAAAATCTGCAACCAGGGAGAGAAAACACATAGAACAGTGACCCAGAAAAAACTAATGGAGAGAGTAATTACCTCCTCAGTTGTAGCTAAGGTGATTGTCAAATGCAGCTCCTGTAGAAGATAGCTGAGCATCAGCTAGAGATATTAATTTTTTTATCTTATTTTTTTTAAGAAGAAAACCTTATTCAACAGGCAACTATCAGAAACAAGTTATTAACAATAAATAACGCTGCTTTTCCAAGTAAGCTTGAGCATATTGAACCTCTTATGTATACAGTTCCCTAAAACCCCAGTGGAAATACTTCATCTAGCTGTTGGTGGTTAAGGAAAAGCTCACAGGATTTGCAGGTTTTTAAAAACCCATGTGATGGGAGATTTTTATTATTTAAATGTATACACAAATCCCTAAACTGAGCTAGAAAGAGCTTTGGATAGTTTTGAACATGCTGAATATGATAGGGGGGAGGGGAACTACAAGGCGTTCTATTTCAGTCATGGGAATGGCTTTCTTATTAGATTTTCAGTGATTAAAAGTCCAGTAGAATAAAACATTATGAAATGAAGTATAAAGCAAGCTGGAAGTACTTTGAGTAAAAAGAGCTTCAGATCCATCTGTGATAGAAGAGAATGGAGTATTAACCCTGTGTTACCTGCCTCAAACAAACCAGGATTTTCTGGGGCTTTAAAAAAGAAAAATACAGAGAAAAAGAAATAATCAGGAGGATCATTATACTTGTATTGTCTTGCACTATATGGTAACATGTAAGAGAATACAAAGAGAAGTGGGTCAAAAAACATGTTCATGTAATCCATGTTAGCAGAGAGCAGATCAAATTTATACCTAAAGAATATGCTTCTCTGATAACAGTAAAAAAATGCATTGTAAATTAGCATGAATATTAAGCATGGCAAGATAAAAATGCATCTCATTTCTGAGCACAAAAATATCATTGTCTAATTTCCTCTGAAATGTGTCATAAACTTGCCTTTTATTCAGTATTTTGAAAGAAAAATGGATCATATTACACTTCTCAGTAGTACAGTTATGCAATTCAATGGGGGATGAAATGTCATGATTTAATAAATAGGATAAAGATTAGTAAAATAATATAATCACTGTTCTCTCTTATTTTCTGTTATCACTGAAGATGGAAAAGAGCAGGAGAAGATTAATTTGAGGCTTTATGCAGATATGGGTCAGTAGCCCACAGCTTTCCTGTTTTTTGTAAGTGTCAACATGCTTCAGCACAGAGAAGTTCACTGCGAATGAGAGTGATCATAAATGTATCACACACTTCTCTTGAGCAAGTAGCAGTGGGAGTGTTTCTCCTTGCAGTTGGCACACAGACATGGTCAGGGCTGCTCTGCTCCTAAGAAAGTGTACAGGATGATTCTGTAGTGCCTGTGCACAGGTGGTCCTGAGGTGTATTTTTGCCTTGGATGCTTTGACTGGATTTAGCCATATTTGGGGCTAGCTTTGAGGTGACCTTTGAAGCCTCATGTTGCATGTGCTCCTACAGGATCTGGCTGGACTGTCCTCACTGCCTTCACTATCCCGTATTCCTCCCCAGCAACGTCACACAGCCATACTCAGAGAAGTAGCCTGAACTCGAGCTGGTTTCAAGCTCAAACTTTCAGGTGTTTCCTAGGTGTCTGGGTACATTCAGTTATGTCCTACTGTGGAGCTACAGTAGTCCCAGCGAGCCCCAGCTTCTTGGAGGTCCATAAGCCGATTAACACAAGCTATGGTAAGTAGGGCTGTGCAAGGCTCTGTCTCACTGTATATTTTTTCAGAGGAACATGTTGTCTGAACGCCTACGCCACTATTCCAAGCACTAGGCATGTTGAATTAATTACAGGCATTTGATGGTACCCAAATGAGTCAGTGATTTCAGCTGCCACATACAACTCCTGCTTTCACACAGTGGAGAGGCACAGCCTCAGTCTGAACCTCATCTCTCAACAGTTTTGACCTCCCTGGTGCTACACCTGACTTCCACCAACACATTCCTGTGGAGAATCAGATACATAATCTGCCACAGTTCTCACGTGAACTGTCGTTAACAGATGGCATTTTTCCTGTCTAAAATATGCGCCTGTAGCTGGTCTCTTTCACATGCATTTTGAGGTTTCAATCAGTTACTCTACAGCCTCAGGTTGCCATCAAGTCTAAAGGTTACTGCACAGTCCAGATGCTCGTGAATTTGTCATGCTACCTGTTTAGCCTCTGGCCAAAAGATTATTCTGGTTTCACTTTAGTCCAAACAATATGACTGCACAACACATTAATGTTTTGTCTCTGTCACCCTGCCAGTGATGACAGGAACTTACAAGGACAGGGTACTGAGTCATAAAATCCATCTGAGAGCACATCTAATAGCAAATCCAGCTCCTAGGAGGAAAACTAAGCTGGACACAGAAAATCTATTGAAGGCTTAAAATGTGGGTAAAAAGTCTTTGTAATCCTAAATTCACCAAAGTTAGGATAAAGGTGGTTTATTTAGAAAGTAATAGCTGTGGTTTATCTAGGGAGGCACTGGCAGAGCTCTGGCAGAGGTCTGGGGGTAAGGTTTCAGTATGGGATCAGACGACCTGCATTATTTTATCACTTATATATATTATTCCATAATGTTCATCAGAACCAGACCAGGGTGTATGCAAAGCAAGCCAGCTGTTTTTCCTGTCTAATCTGCTGTGCTTATAAATCATTTACTGAATAAATGTTTCTATATGGAACAATGGTGGTGTTTGCTATAACAGCATGACCTGTGCTGTACTGCCTGGGCAGAATCTGTAGCCCTGTGACGTGTGTGACAGAGAGGAGTGAATGCTGTCATAGAAAAACCAGAGGCAACAAGTTATGAGGCAGTTTGGGGAAAGAGCAGGCAAAAGGAGAGGTAAAAAGGCCATGGACCTGCTGGTGCCATTGTGTGCAGCAGAAGGTTGGACACAGGCATCCCTGCCATTGGTGCCAAAGGAAGGAAGGTTTCTGCTTGGACATAAGGGAGAATGAAGCAGCAGTAACTGACTACACTTTTCAGGGTTTCCGATCCCTTTCCTCCCCTCCTACATGAATTTTTCCTCTGACTCTACATTCCAGCTATGCTGCTTCTCATCCCCTTTCCTTAACAAGAAGCCAAGCACAGCTCCAACCTCTCATCTCCAAGGTGGCAAAATCCAGTTTAGCCCACACTGCTTGAGAGCCTTAAGGCAGTTCTGATGTTCATTCATGTGATGTTTAAAAGCCCCAACAATCATCTGACATTGTCAGAGCATGTGCAGACGAGTTGACTCCCTGAGGCAACCTGAGACAGTGTTTGCTGAGTCTCAAAAGCTGTTTACCATGAAAACATAAAATTGCTCCATGGAAATCTGGTGCTGTGCCTTGCATCACATGAACACTATGTCAATGTTGCTGGTTTTTTTCCTTTTAATCCATCATACTTATAAATCATTCATTGATTACAGGTTTCTAGGTGGAACAACGGCAATGTTTGCAGTATCAGCAAAGACTTGTGCCATACTGCCTGGGCAATCTGTGATCCAGTGAAGTGCGTGACCAAGGAAGGTGAATACACTCTTAAAAAGTCAATAATGTGTATTAATGATTTATCTGCCTTTCATATGCTGGCATTTAAACGGCTTGAAAGTAATTTCTGTAAACTCCAGAAAACCTTTGTGCTAGTCAGATACAATTGGTGGGAACATTTGAATCAGATGCTGTATGAGCTGTTGACTTTGGTAAAATTATTCACAAAACTTGCTTCATGTGGATTTTGGGATAAAAACCAAACTGTACAAGGTTTTGCATTAAGCATTCTGTTGTTCTTGGTTCTCACATGATGAGGGTAGCAGAGAAGAATAAAATAAGATACTTGACTCTCCTCTCCACTCCAGCCTAACTGCCACATGCTGCAGTCTCTATATTTGGCGAAGTTTACTCCTCTCTCTTCACCGATTTGTATTAGGGGGCTGCATCTGGCTTTTGCTTCACCCTGATACTCCGTGTGTCCATTAGAAACCCTGAGAAGGGAAATAATATTGCTTTTCCTCTGTGTTATCAGGGAATTTCGGGAGACGTGATGTATCCTGCATCCCCTCCGGCAGAGCAGTCCCTTCAAATGGACGTGTGCTGAGGCACAGTTGAGCTGGGAAACATTTGGTTAGTGGCACTATATGAGGGCATCTTTCTCCAGAGTTCATTCAAGGGGTGTAGATCTTGAGGATGCTGCCTGAATTTCTGTGACTATTCAACTGGCTTCAAGCATCTAGATTTTCACAGAAACCTCGAGGAATTAAAATCTTTCTTTTCAGATGAATCATCTCATCTGACTGCTCACAGTCCTAGCTGGGGATGGTGAAAGGGACATCCTGCTAATAAATGTTAGGGATATTGCAAAGGTTCCATCAGCCTGGTAGGTAGAGAGGATGTCACACCTCAGGGCATAACACCAGCTGTGATATAGACCTATTTTTTCAGAAGGCTGAACAGTTGGCTGTTAAGTTTAAAAAAGTTCTTATCACTCTGGTGCAAGGTCCTGTGCTTCCCTGCACAGGCTGGGGAATCCTTTTAGTGTTCCAGTCCTGTGGATTTCCCTTCTGTATAACTTGTTTTCCTTTTGAGTACCCAGCCTAAAACAATAGAGGAGTTTCCAACAATAAGGGGATTTTCAGCACTCCGAGCTTAGTCATTTCCTGTTACTCAAAGGAAGAAAATGTGAAAAAGCTCCGATTTAGAAAGTCTGGGGCTGGTGGTCTGGCCAATATTTATGTATCTGTTTTCACAAAGTACTAAACTTCAGAGCAGCAGGGATGTTGCCACTCTGTGAAAATAACATGATGTTTTAGAACAGTTGTTCAAACTGATGTAGTAAATAGCTTTCAGCATAACGTAATTTGCAGTGGACATTAGTGTTCCCATGGCAACAGAGAATGCTGTCCTGTTTCTATTCTGGTTTGCTGAATATTAAAGGAAAATCCTTTGAACAGGTCCAGTGTTAGTGCTTAGATTGCAGCCACTCTTGGTACAAACCTTCCCAGATGACTAAGAATCCTGTTCCAAAGGTTGTATTCTCCGTAGTTTTGGTTATGTAAACAATATGTTTAACAAATAATTTTTACTAATGCTGTGACTTATAATAAGTTCAATTTAGCTGTGTCTGAGGGTTTCAAAATTTCATTTAAAGAATAAACTTTCTAAACTGAGAAAGTGCTGATACTGATCAGTTAAATGTGAGCCATATACCAAATACATGCATTACTTATAGATCTTACTGACATATGATTTGTCTCAATGCTTTTTTTTTGGAAAAGTGTTACTTGCTAATTGGACTTGTGCATATGTACAAAAATTCTTGTGGAAAATTCTTCAGGCTCTTTATCATGCTGGATTTTTAACAAGTATTTTTTCCATAATTTCAAAATGCAGCTTCATGATCAATTTTATTCAATGTTCACATTATTTTATCATTTTTATGAAATGACAAGAGTAGTGTTGGACTACAGTGTTCAGCTCAAGTCATTGTCTTGGTCTTATTTGCATATCACTTTTAAATAAAAATAAATAAAAATTTTAAAATAATACTTGTGATGATGCCATAAAATCGTATGATCATTTATGTTGAAAAGAATCTCAGGAAGTCATCTGGCCTAACCCTCTGCTCAAAGCAAGACTAACTTCAACATTAGATCAGGTTCCATCTGGACATTTCCAGGTGACTTTTGCTTATCTCCAGCAATGAATAACATATAGCAACCATGTCATAGCTTGAAGAATAATTGCTTCTCTTGCCTGTTTGCCTCTCCTTATAATAACATCTAATGAAGCCATTCATTTCTGAAAATAGTGGGAGAGGTCAGTGACAAATATTACATTTAAACAACATCCTTGTTACTGGCAAGATCTCAACTGCCATTTTGGACACCATGGCAGTGCTTTTACATCCTCATGCCCATCAATTCCTACAGATAACATTCTGTTCCACTGTAAGCAACGGGAATTTTGTATCTGTTTGCGCTTTATCATCTTTTCTGTCTGAAATGCATCTAAGAAAATGGAAGTAATCATTTTCAGCAATATTTTCCTTTGAGTTTCTTGAGCTGAATCCATATTTGAATTTTTTTTGGTTCTACCTTGATTTCATTCAGTTTGTTTCTGTGAATCGGCATGTCCCTCCTTTCTACTGAAAAGATGAAGCAAAGCCAGGTACTTTCCAGTTCTTTAAACACCTGTTCTTCAGAAAAAGTCTTTCTAGGTATCCTAATTGCTAATTAATAATACCAGAGGGAATTTTTTTTTTTTTTACTTTGAAAATTTTCATTTTTTTTTCTGTACTAGTTTTAGAGTCGAGTTTCTCAAATGGAGCTCTGTAAACTTCAAGCAATAGCAAATGATTAAAAAAACGTCTCCTGTAACCGCAGAAGCACAAGCAGTCACCGCGATCACAGGATCCATGAGGTGAAGCAGGATTAGCATATTACAGCTTGCCTGACCACTTTTTCCTATGGTATGCTAAAGCAAGATTAGAACAGCTGATTCTGGAGTGCCTGAAAGAAAAACTTTTTCCATATCAGTGTCTTATCATGTGATTCCTGCAAAGCACATGTCCTAAAACAACAACACACATTCTTTCACAGTTCTAAGCAGCCCTTGTTCTTTAATCAGATGATAGTTACATGATCTAGAAATACTGAACCAAAATATCTCATGTTTTCTTTTTCACAATTACAGCATGTCTATTAGGAGCTGTAAGCTACTGTAGATATGGAAAGCAACTAAGTGCAGCAAATTAAGAGGATTGACAGAGTTGAGTAGATGCTCAGAGTGAATGCTTAAACTAGCTTGCATCTAACTTGTGATGTGACTGTAAGGAAAACCATTACAGCAAGAATTATTTTCCTATTGTTTTAGCACATAGCAGAAAAATATATAGGGATTGTTGCATAAACAAGTGCTTCAATGCAACAGTAACTACTGCAATAAAGCTAGATGGTTTAGGACTGCAAAAGTCACACATAAATAATGTGAAAATACGTCAGCCTGGGAAAAGGCTTCCCAATTTCTTAATTTCTTCAGTTGTTTATGTGTTTCTGGTAATTATTGCAAATGGATAAGTTTCCCAAATACACGGTCAAAACAAAGACAAATTCAGTTTCTTGTCTAACTGAATTGACAACAAAAATACTCATCATGAATGTTAACTATATGAGTAAAAAAACCATATGTAAATAGAGAAAGAAATAGAACCCCATGTCCAAGAGACTGAGCTTTTTCCAGAATGGGAATTGCCTGCGGCATATTTGGTTTTGTAACACTTGTAGTAAGAACTGGTTCCTAATTTGAAGTTAGATGCTATTACGTTAGAAATAATAAATATTACTTAATACTTAAATATCACATACAACCCAGAAATATAGAAATATAAATAAAATTCAACTAAATACTTGACTATTTCACCCTAATGGGCAGGTTACTCCAAACTTGTTCCCTGGAAATAGCCCATGAAAAGACACATAACCTATTGAACTTTCTTACATGTCAACCTTAATCATTTAAGTAAACCACTGAAGAGCATGAACACTAATTTCATGTTACATTTCAGAATTCTAAACAAGCCACAAACCCAAATATTTGCTGCTGAAGACAAAGGAGATTCTTAGGATGGGATTAATTTAATCTGATACATCTGGGCAGTTGTTTTTCTAAACCCACTATAAGATCAACAGAGAAAAATCAGCACTTTCTGACGGTCATCTGAAGATGATTAACATAGTCTGGTAGAATTTTTCACCTTCTAGAAATATTTATCTTTCTCCAAATTCATTGTAGAGTGTTACAGTTGAGTTTTAGACAGATGAGTCTTCAAGAGGTGTTGGATCACATATGATGATGACGACGTGTTTGCATTTCTTGTGAGTCTGCACTTCTAAGAAAACAGAAAAGTTGGTAAAAACCAAAATGAAGTTAAAAAATGAAAGAAGTGTTGGGTTTTGGTTTGTTTTTTCTTAAATGTTTGTGGTATAAACAAAATACTGTACAACAAGAGCAGCTAGGGGTTTACGGCGTCCTGTTTATAAAACCAGAATAGCCTGCCCTTGTGTAATGGTCCTTCCAAAGTTATGACAATAAAACTTTATAGTGCCATTCAGTCACATAGTCTATAGATACTTCCCTACAACATAAAGCAATGTTAAAACACCTTTGTCTTCCCACACTGCAAACTTATATGAAACCTCCCCCACTCCATTTTTGTTTAGAATACATTTTTGTAGCAAAGATGTAAGTTCAATAACATGCAGTGATTTATCCTGGGAATACAGACTCAACAGTGAAACTACACTGAAACTACAACAGTGAACTACAGTGAAAGCAATATGGAAGAAAAAATAAGAGATCTGGACCATCTGGGTGAAAATATGTGGCTTTGAAAAAAGTTTAGAAGAAAGAAAATCGACATATGTCTGGAAATGAAAAGCTCTTAATTCAGCTGAGAGTTTTGTCACTCATTGACTTTATTCTTGACGCTAATGGTGTTAGAGGCTTTACAGGGCTGAAACCAAAGGCAGGCTTTTGTGTCTCATTGGAAAGACAAAGGGGAACAGGTTTGTTACTAAAACAATAAAAGTTTATTTTTACCTCTGTTCCAGTTTTTCATGGTTTTCTTATTGCTCTGAAACTCATCTAGTATTTATTATGTGATAAAAAGGGGAAAACCAAGCTCTTATTTCCTCAAAAACTGTGAAGCTTTGTTGTTACGGCAGATATCAAATAGATAACTAAGTGGGATAGTGTAGAGTGTTGTGTTTTCACCCCAGCTGAGCACCAGGCAGCTGATCACTCAGCCCTCCCCACCAAAGGGATGGGGAGGAGAACGGGAAAAACACTCATGGTTTGAGATAGACACTTCAACAGGATGACAAAGGAAGGGAATAATAATAACAACAACAAAAATGCAAGTGATGCACAAATGTAATTGCTTACTGCATGCAAAAGGCAATACAATTCTATTCCAAGCAGTGAATCTGCCTCCCATCTCTCTTCCCTGGTTTCATTCTGAGCATAACACTCCATGTCAGGGACTATCCCTTTGGCCATCCAGGTCAGCTGTCCTGGCTGTGCTCTCCCAGCTTCTTGCCAGGGCATGAGAAGCTGGAAAGTCCTTGACTTCATGTAGACACTACAGCTACCTAGTATCAACTGAAAACATCAGTGTATTATCAACATTATTATCCTAAATCCAAAACACAGCACTATACCAGGTACTAAAATGACTTAACTTTATCCCAAATGACACCAGACACAGAATCCTTCTGAATACAGGTGGAATTCAGAGTTTTTGTAAGAAGTCTTTGTTTCATATTTTTAAAAATACTAAACTGGATTCTGATATAATTTATGCTGGAGTTCTAGGAAACTCACATGAACGTCAGTGGAAATGCAATGCTCTTTATGTCCATGAATAACAGGGATTGCCCAAAAGGTACCTGGGAAGGTAACTGAGTACTGCAACGTGAGACCCCTTCAATGGCTGGAAACACATGCCTCTGCTTTTCAAAGCTGTATTTACAATTGCAAGTCAAGAAGTTATCATGAGGTAAAGCCACTTCTGTCAGGTCACACAGTTTATCCATTCAGCACTGCACAGGTAACACACCTTCACCCTTGAATCAAGAGCTGTGCCTGTATTCAGTCATATGTCTTCCAATCCAGTTCCCTCACATGTTCTTTAAAAGCAGCCAATCAGTGACAAGTTTGCATCAGCAAAGTTTTCGTTACTGAAAGGAAAGAATCCATCTGCAGTGAATTGCTTCAGTACCCCAGTGTGCCTGACATAAGGGGGAGAGTCTCTCTAGGTTAAAATGTTTCATTAAAAAAAAAAAAAAAGCCCCAAAACCTTAAAACAACCATGTACTGGAAATAGGAAGGTAATAACTGTAGAAAGCTGATAGGTTTAAAATCATCTAGTGTAGAGAGTTTATTTCTTTTGAAACAGTAAAGGATCATTCACTTAAGTCAAAATAATTTACAAAATATCCAGGAACAGCTCACCTCACCAGGTGTGACAGCGGAGCATGAAACTCCATGAAATCAGCTCCCCAGCCCACAGGTGAGCCAGAGACAAGTAAAAGCCAGACCTGCTTTTTCCCATTTCTATTCTCCAACACCAAGAGCTGACCTGCACAGGAGTCTCTAGGAGATCCATCAGTAAATGTGTCTGAATCTGTCCCAGATGCATGCAGTAAGTCAAGGATCAAATCAACAACCTAGAGTGAAAACAATTAAGTCCCACCCTTACCAAAGGTGGATTTTAATGGATTAGGAAACCCTAAAACTTTTATCTCTGAAAAAAATATGTTTCAGCAGAAAATCCAAAGGTCTGTTCTTAAAATAATGTAGGCTCACATCACTCCCAACACAGCAGGAGTGGAAGAGATATGGAGCTAGGAATGCAGCAAAGGAGCCAGAAATGTGGGGGAAGAGGAAGATATAAGAGGAAAAAGAAACAAAGGGATCTCCCTCCTGGATTATGTCTATCCCTAAATTGGTCTGGGGACTCCACCATTGCCATGAAACCTGAGGAGTGAGAGGGAGCTGAGGAGCACCCCTCCAGGGGTCATTGATCTCTGACACCCAGCAGAACCAGGACATGGAGCCACAGCACCCTGAGTGATGCAGAGGGGTGAAACAATCCTTCCCTGTGCTTCTGAGCACTCCATCCACCAAACCTCAAGATGGAAGATTAATATCACAGAGGTAAGATACTGGTCTTTGAGAAGAGGCCACTCAGCTCCCAGCTGAGCTTCTGCCTGCATGCTTGATTCCTAATTTCTGAAAAATACAGTCAGGCATGTCACCTGTGGATGGGATTTACAGCCATGACATATAATTTAATATAACGCATAATAGAAGTACTAATTATTTCTGGTGGATCTCCCATATCATTCAATTCAGAAGTTGTGCTTAAGAAGGGAAAAGATGCAAATTGGTGGCCACCATCAGGTTAACATCATTTGTTAACTTTTCTGTTTGCATCTGCAACTGATTTAATATTTTTTAAGGAAGGGTTCTGTATGCTGTTGCTTTTCTGTATTTTAATAGAACATCATGATCAGATACTTTTCTAATGCCTTTTAATCTAAGAGTCCTGCTGGACTCCGTCTTATTTAAAACCAAAAAAACCCACCAAACCAAGAATGCTTATGAACTTATTCTGCTAAAGAAATATGATTTCATATGAACATGTTCCTTCAGCAGAGCAGCCAAAAGAACAACTCATGATCAAACTTGTGAATATCCTTCTCTCCTCTCACACAGAACTCTTTTCAGCTGTATATAATACTACAAATGAGACAGAATCCTTCTGTGCCCTACAGGAAAAACATGACAACCAATTATGGGAATTACCCATTACCAACCTACAACTGAGTATGTACATCAAATAAGTATCAGAGAACAAGTGACATGCCAAACTATGAAAAACAGAGATCACCTTACCCAATTTCTTTAGCTATGTAGCAATACCCCTCTGTGACAGGAATTATAAGCGCTAATTTGTACCTTGAGAAATTATGAAAGGGAATTTACAGCTCCTTATGTGATCAATCACTTCTTATGATCAGTATGTGAGGCTCTGTCCCTCTCTAATATTTCCCTGATATTCTGGGGAGTTTTTAGAGAAAATATCTCCTCTCCAATGTGCTCCATGGATCTTTCTTCCATCCCACTTCATTCAGCAATCCATATTCACAGTAGTTGTTCTGCTCAATCTCTGACAGCAGAATATTTCTCTCAAATTATCGATGATCATCTGCTCTAAAAATACAACATAAATACCTCTGGATGTATTATTTGTGCATAATGAACATGAGAATTATCAGCTTTGCTTAGCCATGCTAAAGTGCCAGGAAAGTTAACATTCGCTTGCTTCTATATCTGTTACCAGAATATTTCCCCTCTGATCCTTAGCAGTATGATCATCCTATGGAAGCAAGGCAAGTAGCTCAGAAAACTCTACAGAAATACAACTTTTTTTTTAAAAAAATAGAAGTATGAAAGCTCTTTACTTTTCACTAAAGAGAGAAGAAAGAATACTCAGTGATAAGAAATGAAACCATAAGAAACACACAAAAAGGTGGAAATGGTGATCAATAGTGAAAAAAACATCTCTTCAAGGATGGGGACATTAAAAATTAATAAACAAAAAAGATACTGCTTTCTGGGTTAATGCAATCAAGCCCTACAGCTAGATCCACCAGTCTTACCTTTCTTCATCTGTTCTATTTCTCATTCATTTACTTCATTAACCATTAAGAGACATTCAGTCACTAACAAACAGCCTCCAAAGCAGACTTGATTTAATTAGCAGACAAGCTTTATTTTTTAACTGTAATGGACTTCCTATTTGAGATAACATCCTCTCATTTTATCCCATTGCCAAAATAACCCACATACTGTGTGCACAGGTCTAAATTCCATATAAATGCCTGATTTTCTAGCAACTTAAAAATTATCATGAGTCTTTCAACTAAACTTAATAGGCTATTCACAGTGTTAGAGGGATCAAATGCAAGCTGAGGAAGAAAACACTGTTCTAAAATTCTAGATATCTGCTATTCTGAGGAGAAGCTGATTAATCCCTTGGGGAATGGCCGCAATAATGCAGAAGAACATGAAGGAGATAACTAAGAAGTGCTAATCCACGATATAAGCAAGAAAAGAAGTCTGACACAGAAATACCACTTCATGGCTGTCTCCTGAAAAGTTTTGATCCTCTGTGGCAGATGTAGATTGCACCCCCTTTACACGGCACGTGTTAAGAAAGATCTGGCTGGCAGTGTATGAGGAGACGAAAGCTGAACAGGCTTCCAAATAAGGAAGACAGCATTTTCCATCAGCATAACTGTATTGATGTTTAGAAGCAAAACACAGAGGAACCACCTTTCAGTACACACCTCCACTATCCTGTTTTCTCTCCACTGTCCAAAACAGCTTCCATTCTCCCTTTCTGGTTTTTATGCCTTTCCCCTCCATTCTCTACATCCACAGATGTCCTTTATCCTGGTTCTCTCTTTCTTACTCTTAATTAGACCTATAACTTTCTTCATAGAACCTCTGTATATCCCAGTATCAATCAAAATATTTTTCCTCCAAACACACCAAAAAGTAGACCACGTGTTGAATAGTGACCAAGCATAAGAAACTAAAATCAGGAGGTGGGGGACAAGAGAAAGGCATGTGAAACAGGGTTGTTCAACTAAACCAGTCAGTGAAATGTAAGTTTAGAGAAAAATGGCAGATATCTAACTGCCTCTCTCAGTTCCTGAGACTACCTTTCTCTTCCGTTTCACACACATCACTCAAAAATGTTCAGGAAAATGGATCAGCTGTTGTGAAATGAAAATAGCACTTCAAGAGTTCTTTCCTTAAGGAAAGTAAAGAAAATGAGGCCAAAACAAACTATTATCAACCAACATACAGTGCTCTGAATGGGAATATGCCAAACTTCTTAAAAGTATGGGCATATAAAGTAATTTTAGCAATAAATGTTGTCTGCCGAGGATTTGAGAGTGACTGTGTCAGGCCTCTTCAGAGCTGGGTTCACAGGAACGGCTAAGTTCATAGGTGATGAGTGGCAATGGCCCCCAAAGCCTCTGCTGTAGTTTTTCCTCTTGCCAACTTTAAAAAAGATTACATTTCTTATACACTATCAGATGTCTCAGATGCACGATTGCCCGAACTTCTGACTATTCAGATTGAAAGGAAATATTAGCACTCCCAAATTTTTTTCATTTTAAATAATAATTCTTTATATATTCTTTTATAGTTAAAAACTGGAATAGTTATATGTTTTTTCCTTGAGAAAGCACTCAATTTGGAACTTTAGTCTGAGGTTCCTATTCCTATAACTATATTTATCAGTGTTCTCACATATTAAGAAGTCATTAAACAAGAATGTAAAATGAACCACTTACTGCATAAATCAGTACTCTATCAAAATTACAGAAATCTAAAACAAAATTCCAACATTCCATCTTCCTCTGAAGATATAATTTGTTTTTTCTAATAAATATCTTAATCAAAATTAATACATGGTTCTATATCTAATCATAGACAAGCATTTATTATTGATAAAAAACACATCTCCCTGGTAAATTTCAGACCAAGTCTAATCCCAAATTATTAGAAGGGAGTTCTGTTGTACAGTATTGGCACTTGTGTCATTGAAGAACTGTATCACAGAATCACAGAATTATAGGGGTTGTAAGGGACCCTGAGAGATCATTGGGTCCAACTACCCTGCCCAAGCAGGTTCCCTAGGTCATATCACACAGATATGTTTGTTTTCTTTATGCTATACAGCAATTATTTACCAGATCCAGAGCTTAGCTCTATAATATATGCATTATCACCTCTTGGGCAAGACACACAAAAAGAATCATAGAATTGTAGGGGTTGGAAGGAACCTCCAGAGATCGAGTCCAACCCCAAAGAAGCAGCTGTTTAAAGCAGTTGTGATATTTTCTTCTCACTGATGACCTTTTTTTCACAGCTCTGAAAACAGCTTATGGTTTGGGTGTCTATACCTAGAGGCTGTTTTCTAAAATTAGTGATAAAAACACGATGCATTTACCCAAAGTGGCAATGTGACCCTCATTCCCACAAGTACATTGAACGCCTGGTTCTCCAGCCCTTCTTATACACTTTATATTTTTGCCATAAGTAACACCACTGTGTGGTTTATGCTGTTTGCAGTTTCAAAGATGAAAGAATAACTAAGCTTTTGTCAACAGCCTCTCTTATTTACACCTTGCTAAAAAAAAATTACAAAAAAAAAAAAAAGAGATCTTACAAATTCCTGGAAGAAACTATGATCTTAGAAGGGAACATTTCCTGAAAGCAATATCATTTGACCTTGATCCTGTGATTACTTCTCATGTGAATGTCAGCCTTAAAGCCAACATTTAGACACAATAGGACTGCTTTGCATGAGGTAGATTTGAAGATGTATGATCATATGACTATGTACATTACTAAGATAGGATTTTTAATACAGCCTGTAGCACATAGACACCTAAAATAAATCAAGATTCATGCATTGGTACCTACAGCTCTTGGATGGATTTGAATTAATAAAAAAATATTAAAGCATTAACCCTTAATTATATATCTTAATTATACCTATTAACAATTATTATAAATATTAAAGCCTTCTGCTTTTTTTCCAGACTTTTATAGTCTCATATGAAAACCTTACCTATGCTGCAAACTTTTGTTTTCCTGTACAAGATGTATTACAAATTAGCATGAGAAAAGCAGATGATATCATCAAGAAAAAATAATTCCAATAACAGATAAAAAGCATTTTAATGTTCTTGAATCTTCATTCACATGTATTCTTGGGTATAAAATTTGTAGAAATTTTTTTTTCCTTTTATCAGGACAATGATTTTGTGTCAGTTCTTTGGCTATATCAGAGTGAAATTCATCATATTTCAGAAGTCTAGAACTTGGATATCCAAGTCCAAGCTATTCTCATTCCCCTAACAGTCAGTAAAGAGACATAGGCATCCCTAGAGGGCAGTTTATAGTGATCTCTCCTAGACACCTATCTTAGAAAGAGATGAATTGCTGTCTGGAGATGGTATTTCTCTTCATTGACTATTAAAAGAGAGTGTAGTAACTGTCTTAGTCACTTTGTAACTTAGTTACCATGTTAGATGCCTAAACCAAGGCAGCTGGATCTCTGCGTAGGTGACATTTTCACTTTTACTACATTCCAGGTTCAAAAGAGCATTACAGGCAAATCAATGTCTTTGTCTGCTGTCCCACTTTCTATATATGTACATGTGAACATCTGTTTTGGAAGTTAATGAAAGTATTTCTTCAGATTCTTTCCTCAAAGTTGTTCTTAGCAATTTCTCCATATACAGTAAATGCCAGATACCTGTTGAGATATTCTGCGCACCTGCATGCTTGCCAGTCCTTGGAAACCTGTTGTATCATGAGTTCCCAGTCTTCATATTAAAGCAGCATAATGCCAAGGTGCATGTACATGCAAGCAAGGAATGTAACAAATTACAAAGTGCCAAAAAAACCCAAAAAACCAAAACAAAAAGCCAAACCCAAATGAAAAAGTCAGGGGAAGAAAAGACAAATATTTTTTTACAAAAGAACACAGAGTGCTAGAGGCTGAAACCTTTCAAAAGCAAGTGCACTTCACTAAAATTATTCAGACATGGGAAAACGAATTACATGAGGTTTTGATAGTTAGGAGACTGGAGTGAAACATCATGATTGTTGCTTGTGGAGTAACTCATTAACTTCTGCCTGTTTTGAAAGGTTATATGGATTATCACACTACTGGCCTTTCACATCTGGCGTTTAAGGTTCAGAACTCCCCTGTTCAGCTTTTATGACTCTAAAATCTTGATTAAAACAGTTATGCTACAATAGAGAAGGGAATAAAAAGTGTCTGTCTCAAACCA
>VZTU01009692.1:0-13327 GCA_013400835.1 Zapornia atra
TATTTATAGTTTAGATATATATATATAACTACTTTGAAAATGGAAGCCAATGAGCCTTTTCTCACCGTGAGATAATTAACCGATAAATACAAATGTTACAGTCTAGCAATATGGACAAAGACATGGGATATTCTAGATCTCAACATTTACTTTTTCAAGCCTATTTGAAGTTTACTGTCCTGGAAACACATATATTTATGAGTGTACATTTTAGAACTGGCTCCTCAGTTAGTACAAGGATGGTAGCTTTATCAATTAATTAATTGTAGTTCATTTAATGTGCATATTTATACCAGCTGAAAGGCTAGTCCCTTTAGAAAAATAAATAACTGTAAAAATAATTGGAACTGATAGAGCTGGAAGGTAATGTATCTATATAGAGTCTTTGTAGCATTCACTTTTATGTGATCTGCTAAAGGTGAGGGGTTTGTCAGACTAGTGCAACTTAGTCTTTAAAGCGTCAGAGTTGGCAGTTTTGTGTCAGTGTGAAGACACATAATTTACTATTTAAAGATATTTCTACTTTGGTTTGGAATAAACATAACATTTCATGTAAACTTAAGGTAATTAAATTCTGATAGAATGCAAGTCCTTATCTATTTGTCACATGGTGACAGCAAGTCTACAAATAGCACACTGTGATGCATAAAGCTGTATGTAAAACAAGATGTTTGTCATTTACATGCATGCATTCTTACTCTTCACTCGATAAGAGCAGAAAAGCTATACTGATGCACCCAATACATTTTTTAATGCTTTATTCGGTTTTTAGTTTTATGTTAAGAAAAATATCTATTATACCTTATTATTCATCAGAAAATGCTTGGGTTGAAACTTTGGCTTCTTGGGAATATGTGTCCCCAAATGGCTCAACTAAAGAAGAGAAAAGTGGAGATGAAACACGATTTCTGGTATGAAAAGTCACTTCTTTTGACTCACGAGTTGCAACATTTTGGCCTAAAGTCACTCCAGACAGGCAGCAGAACAAGCAGGTCTCAGAAGATAAAGTTAATACTTGCTCCACCCCTGAAATAGTATATACAGATATGTTTAAGACATCTCTTCAAGTTTGACGTGGGAGCTTACTGTTCAGTGGAGACATTTTTATTTGACTGTGAGCTATGTGGCTGAGTAATTAAATACTCTTAGTTGAAATGTATATTTTCTATATTAAGAAAAAATAAGCTTTTAAAGATGTGTATGTCATACATTAAGTGAAAGTGACCGTTTAGGTTTCCCAGGGTTTTCCATTTTCAAACATAATTGTCCATCCTATTGTTCTGTTATTGTGACATCTTTAAAACTTCAGTTTTGAACTCTAGCTCTTCTGTGAGCTGAAGCCAAGTGATTCAGTAATAGATGAGGATTGGTTTAATGTATGCAAAAGATGATAGGTACCCCTTGTAATGAGCCTAAAGCTTTATGGGTTCTGAAGTCAGCAAGCTTTCAGAACAACTGTGAAGGAGATTGTTTCCTCTCCAGTCTTTATTCCCTTTTTAGGCATCTAGTGAAAACCTAAGTGCTCTATTAAAATGCATTGCTGCAGCTTTAGGGGAATTAGTGGCGGTTTTGTTTTGTTTTGCTAGGTCTTTTTTAGCCTACCACACTTTTTGTTAGGTGCAGCATTGCCTGCAGGTTTATATTTCTGCCATGTGAAGAAACCTGTTCTTAACTTGGAAAGAGCTCCACTGTATACAACAGTCCAAAGTTGTTAGTCTTTTACTCAGTAAGGATTCCTGAAGAACTGGGAAAATTTACACCTTTAGGAACTGCTTTTCCAGATTTGTTAAACTGAGAAGTGGTGGGGAAGTAACACTGACCCCATCTCAAGTTTCTTCACTGAGGTCCCATATTTGTAATATTTTCCTTAGTTTCATGAGTAGTAGTTTTGAAACAGTGACTTAGATCTCTCACGGTATTGTGCCTGGTTTAAAAAAAGAAATATCTTTTCAAAGAAACCAAAAGCATAAATAGCCTTTTGTGAGGATGCAAAAAAGGCACACACTTCTGTGTAGGCCAGAATCATAAAGCACATTGGGAGTTAAATATTAGTCCTACAGCGAAGATGTTGTATCTGTTCCTTTGGCATGAAAGCATTCATTGTTTGACACTCATGTCAGATGGAAGGAGAACAGCAACTTAATTTTTTTTAATTTAAAAATACATTCTTTATTTGACCTATAGTAATACCCAGGCTTAACATACAGAGATGAACCTACAGAGTTAAAACAGAATTCCTTGGTCCTCCCACCCCTTTTTCCCTTACCTAGGTCTTGTAAACTTTAAAGCGTTAAGTCTAGTGGTGTGAGGAATAAGACATAATCCAGTTGACTAAGGATGATCTGGAAGCATATCTGTTTTTGCTTTCAGGTATTAAGCATTGTTCCCCTGCTATTCTTTGTCCATGTTTACCATTTGACTTCTGAATGTAAACCTTGGAGATTCTGTTCTCCTTAGATATTTCTGAGTGTCAGAAATCACACAAATATTTAGGTTTACAAAATACAATGTTACTTTATTGTGTTTATGTTGCCTTTCACTAGAAATGTTTCTGCACATGGAAAACTAAAATCTTACCTAAAGATTAATTAAGTCCATTCAAAGAATTCAAGGGGCATGGACAAGTCCCATGATAGTAAAGGGCAATCATTCATCAGGGTGTAATAGTCGCATTTTAATGGTTGATCATACACAATTATAGGAAAGAACTTCAGAAACTTTAAGTTCATGTACAAATGAAAAATGCACTTTTGTTAATTGTAGCCATAAAATCTGACTTAAGTAGTTTGGTATGAAAATTTCTGGAGCTGATTTGCTTTCATTTTGAATGAATGAAAATCATAGTTCTTTCCCCAAATTTTATAATGAAAATGTAGGACTTCAGTTAGAGCAAAAGCTTCCAAAGCTGATCTCACTGGTCTGCAAGTAAAAACAAGAAATAAAGAGGGATTCCTATAGTGGATGGAAGTCAAAGATATTTCTGTAAAGGTTTCATGGAAATAGGAATTTACCTACTGGCACAGAGACTCAGCTAAGCTACTTAGCTGTGAAAGGAGTTGAGGTAAATATTTTTAATCATGGTTTAAAAAAAACACCAAACAAACAAATGAAAAAAACCCCAAACCATAACAAGCCACACACAGAGCATTGCTTTATGTATAAAGTTAGACAAATATGAAATGTTCATGTTTCAGAATGCTCCAAGTTATTTAAACCTAGTTTAGCTGAGGTTAAGGGTGACCTTGGAGTAAGCTGGAGTAAGCCAAGTATGCCTGCTTCTCTCAGTTTCAGAGTTGCAAAGACTTTCTTTTCTAAAGATTATTGGAACTATTGCCTTCTCAAGGATGTATCTTGAACCATGTAACTAGTACCATTTTTTACCCTCACCTTGAGGAGCAAGCATTTCTTCAGTAGGAATCATCTTTTGATCCCGTATTGGACAGGTGACTGATTTACTAGTAAGCAGAATCGTTCCTTTTGAACGTGAACTGCTTTAGTAACTTTCCAGTAGTTTTTGTATTTTTTTCTTTGTTCAATTGATTATTTTCCTCAGCATGTGGTTATATGCAGGAGGAATTGGAAAATGTTCCCAAATATCTCAGGCATATATGGCACTTTTTCCTTTCTTGCCTGCAATTTCCTCCTAATTAATATATTGCTATGTATTTATGATTTAAGACATTATTTAAAAGCCCTCAGAATGTATTTTGGTTTGTGCTACTTAAATATCTGCTGGTCATAATCCCAAGTTCAAATGGCTGCTTCCATTTTTCTTCTCTGCTATCTGCACAGTTTAATGCTATCAGAGGTATGATATTCACGACAGCACTTTCTGTCAGTATGTATAATTTCTTGAATACTGCCATCAAATGCAATTTTTCAGAGATGCAGCCGAAGTTACAGGTGTGCCAGTTTATATTTTCTTTTCTATGATTTGAGCAGATTATTTGGTACAACTCTTGTTAAACTGAGATTCCAGGTAACTTTGTTGAATGTAATATTTACCCTGTTGGTGTCCAGTTAATCTCTAAACAGATGAGCTCTCTTGACCATCAATTTTCATTTTTCTGGGAGAAATCTGAGCATCTTGCCAACAGTTGGGAGCCTACCATGCTTTCTAGAGTTAAGCCTGCCTGCAAACCAAACCAGGCTTTATAATGTGCTGAGTGCCCTCAAGTCAGCCTCCATTCCTATCCTGTCTAAAGTCTTTAGGTATATGGGAGAAAATAGAGTAGCTCATAAGTATTGTATCGCTTCAGTAGCTAAATAAAAGATGCTGATCCTGAAACTTGCACTTAATAAGCAAATGTCACAGGTATGTATTGGCAGCAAATGAAATGCCAGCTTAACTCACTTTATATGCTGTGCCCAAGCCACAACCAACTTGAATGGCAAGTAGTGTGTTCAGCAAGGCTTTGTGTTGGTGGTGTTAACTATCTTGGGTATGGGAGAGGAGATGAATTAGGTTACATTAACCTGATGTCTTTGAGCCTTGAACAAAGCAGAGCTAATCCTTTTTAAAGGAATAGTACCTGTTATCTTTCAACAGCCTCTTAGTTTTTAATCTTACTGTAGATATCTGTGAAGGTGTGCTTTTCCAAATACTCTGGGTTTTTTATGGTAATCTTTACTCACAGTACCTTCTGCTTTCATTCTGGCTCTTTTTTCTTCTCCTTTAGTTCTCAAACTGAAAGGAAAAGTAGTTATTCCAGCATCCTGTAGGAGAATGTTTACTTTTGGTACTGGTAGTGAAAATACTTCCTTTGACTTGAAGTGAAGTTTGCATATTGGTGACCACCAGATTGCACCACAAGTAGAAAACTTTTGGACATGTAGAAATTTTAGCACTCAGGTTGTCATTCATAAATAGCTGGACACAATGTATTTCCATATCTCTCCTCTCCTCCTTCCATCTCCTTGTCTTGGATATTGTCTTGGTGAGTTGTGTCGTGCTCTTAAACAAGTTGTAAGCTTTTAGGGGAGTTTATCTTTATTAGTGACTAAGTTAGCTCTAGTCTTTTTCCAGAGTAGCATACCCATCTAAATGCAAAACGTTGATATTTGACTAAAGATCTTCTTTGTAACAGACACCCTCTCTCTGGCTTCTCCTGAATTATTTTCCTCCCTTAATAACAGGGAAAACAGCTGTCTCACTACCCAAGGGCACCTTAGAACTCTCTTGGCATTTTGCAAGGAATTGCTGATAGCAACAGGCCATAATTCGGGTCTGTGGTCCTCCTCTTGGAGGTGGGTGGAAAGTCAGTCATCTCCAGGACCTGGCAAAATGTGCTTTACAGATTTGTGACTGGAAAATAATGTTGCTGTCTTTGCTCTGCAAGGCATTAAACACTTTCAACAAAGTAAAACGTTCTTTACTTGACCACCTGTGTAGCCATGATGCAACAAACGAGTTACTCCTCTATTTCTATAGTGATGCTTCATAGGAGAGGATACGCATGTGGGTGCTGGAAGTTGCCTGTATGTGGCTTTATCAGGAATTTCAGAAGCCCAAGGCAGCTAATGTGTTGCATAGACACCAAAGCCGATTCTCATGAGTCTGGATGTAAAAGTATAATTGATGCTACCAGAGACATTTGGGCAAAGTGAATCGTGTTTCTCCCACATTAATCCCAGGAATAGAAGAGCCTGTGGGGAGCGCTCTGATTTCTGTCTTGCGACAGAGGCAGACAGTGAGTCAGACGCCTTTCTCTGCCCTCAGACACACGCACATGCACGCTTCTCTAGCCAATGGTGAAACTCTTTCTGTGTGTAGTGTTACATTTTAGAAGTGCCACAGTTTGCCCACACACGCTAAGCACAGCTTTCTGACAGGAACGCTGTTGGTACAGGTAAGTTTAATGTGACAGCACAATTCCAGAAACATTCACTGTTTTAACAAAATCACAAGTTTAACAGAACTACCAAGTAAATGTATGTTGTGTACCATCAAAAACATAGGACAATACATAACAGTGATACTTCATCTTGCTGGAGGAATGGATTGCAGATACAAGCAGTGTTCTGCTCCTAGAACACAGGCTTCACCTTCCTTTATGAATTAGCGTTTTGAGATAGCTATCATTTTAATGCATTGCAAGTTTAAATTACTGTAAGGAACTATAGGCTCTCTCTTAAGAGCATGCTGTGATGTTTTCCATTATGTAGGGCTTGATAGCATATAAAGAGACCTTGGAGCACTCTTACTGATAAGCAAGGATTTGAGACTAAGATAAAACAGTTTAGTCTTCAAATCAAAGTTAATGGTGACTTTGCACGATCCATTCATGAGCTTTTGGTAGAATACGTCTTCAGTATCTGCATTATGTTATTTTGAAATGCACTGCTACCTTATCCAAGTGTTGATATCCCAGTGTAGGGCTACTATTAAGCCTATCAAGCTTTGACAGCTTCTTTTAAAATGTATGAGTGGAGTTCCCACTTCTGATTGTTATTTTTTTCCTTTTAGAACGTACTTGTTTCCATTTCATCTGTAATAGAAGTCATGAATTATTTACATTTCCTATTTGAAGACAAGATGATGGAAAAGCTTGAGAATGTTTTGCTAAGAAAAATTTTATTTATTGTAATATGTTTTAAAACTCATTATTTCTATGTAATTTTGCTTAGGGAGAAAAATAAGAGATATTTTAAGCTCAAATTTAGCTTGACCTTTAAAGTGCCCAATGAAAAGTTGATTCCTGAGCTTCCTGCTTGCTTCTCCTGTTCACCTCTACTGGCATTTACAATTTGAAACAATGGTTATACATACACATTAGAAGAGAAGGTGGCAAATACAAAAGGATTTTTGAAATCTGCCAGCCACGTAAGGTTGCAGGGTAAAACATTAGCGTACAGGCAAGCTCAAAATAGTGTTACTCATGTACAATACTGGCCAAGTTTGTACCTGAATCTCCCCTAAAGCTTTTTTCTGCTGTTTTACCAGTGGTGTGAAGCCTTCCGGTGGGAATTTCACCCGAAATGAAGAAAAATTGTTTTGTAGGCATTTATTATTTAAATGTTACCTAACCTAAATGGCAGAAAGTCCTGCTTTTATTTTAGCAGTTCATATGTGTACATTTCATAAGGTGTGTTATTGATTAATCTATAAATTTAGAAAGGCATTTTATTCCAAATCTTACCAAAGGGTAAATTTTTGTAGCAAAATTTTTTGCTACCAAAATAATTTCCTACATGTGAGAAATTCCTACTTACGCTGCTATCAGCATTCTCCTGGGCCCAGTCTTCTTATCGTCTCATTCTCCTGAAAACAGTTTAGGTACTGTCTGCTTTTTGTCCAGGCTGTAATGTAACTCATTGGGTTTTGCTTAAAAACAAAAGATAGTAAGGATTTCATGCCAGTGAAGCTTGATTGATTCAAGGCTTTAAGACCATACAGAACAGTAGATGCTAGGAGAGGAGACCATTGTGCAGCCAAGAGGGGCAGGAGAGTTATCCTGACAAACCAGTTTTGCCCATCTCTGCCTTGGGCTACTAATTCTAACTGCTTTCCCAGTCACTCAAAGTGTAATAGTATGGAAAAGAGAGGACAGAAAGAATGGGATTTCACTGTAGTTCTGTTTCGAGCCTTTTTCCAGTGAGATAAGACTGTGGGCTTCAGTGCAATGATCGCAGCGGGGCATTCTGTTTAATTGCAGTGTCTGGCCATTTGTTTTTCATTGAGTTATAATTTATTAAGTTTAAATGCCTTTCTTTTTTGAAAATAAAAAGTCATTACTTGCAGTCTATATTTGAGTCATAGTATTTTTCATCTGTTTTCAGATAATACTCAAAATCTAACGCTAGCATGTCTGAATGTGTTCATGGCTATATAGATTAATGGAACTAATGGAACTTCTGTCATCATGTTTCAAATGCATTTTAATGTGTAAGTAAAAAGAAAAGACTTTAAAACAAATTATTTGGCTCGAAGCTCCATTTATGTAGTGTATGTTTCAAGCTAATAATCAGGGCTTACTGTGGGTCAGCATGTCATATCCCAGTGGTGTCTGGTGAGATGGAGGGTTATCTTCTATGTCAGCTAGATAACCCTGTGAACAGTTTTGAGCAGTGGAGATAGTGGGACTGAATTCTGAAATGAGGTGGAACTCTGAGATGGGGCAGAACTCAGGGCAGGAGCTGGCAATATCCGAGTGCAGTGTCATCTGTGAACACTGCGTGGCTGCTTATGAAGACAGTCATCTTTTGGCATCAGTAGCCACTTAGGTTTGACAAGAATCCTTCTGGATTGGGTGCATTTAAAATGTGGGAGGGTGGCAAATCAGGTACATATTCTGATACAAAAGAAAGGTGAAGTAAATTAATTCCTTGCTGCTGAGGCTATCTTTTTATCTTTTTGATCTAATAATTCTTTTACTCGAATGCAGATATTGATAATCTAATAAGATTTTTTTGGCAGCACTTTGGACAGCTTTTACTCTCCTTTCTTCCAAACCGTTCTCTTCACAGTTTGGGGGGGGGGGGGCTTTAATATGATTTATTCTACTTTTTTCTTAATAAAAATTAGTTTTTGTGTACTTTGAGGAAATTGTAAATCATCTTTCTGGCAATAAGGGCACTGTCATACTTTAGCTTTTTCTTTTGTTGTGATTCTGTGTTTTACTGCTTTTGGGTTTATAAATGAGAAAAAGGCAAAATTTGTTGCATATTTATGAATAGATACGTAGTCTGTTTTCATACCTTCTCAGGTGACCCAAGAGGCTTTCTAATTGTGCACCCAAATCAAACCATTGATATCATAATTGAAGTAATTCAGTCTTCATAAAGAATATATAACTCAAACAGTATAAACTGTTTGAGGTTCAGTTTGTTTACACCATTAGCCCTAGCACAGCATAGCTTACTGAATTCCAGTATCAGCATTTGGAAAGTAGGCTTCTGCATGTGTATTCACAGTATATATTTTAACAAATCTTGGGAGTGCAGGTATTAAAGGTGTTTTTCCTCACTGTCTATTCTGTCACTCACCTTGTGTTTGCCTTTTATTTTTAGCTGCAGTGTGACTTATTTAGCACCAACAAGCATACTTTTTCTGTTAGCATTTCTTCACACGCTTGATAACCACGGTCATAGCTCCCAGGGAAAGCTTAGTGACTCCTGTAGCCTTTGGTCAGCCAGTAGAGGCCACTCATAGCTTGCAACTGAAAAGGGGGGGTTTGTTGTGTGCTTGGGTTTTTTAATCCACTCTGAGTAGGCTTATACTGTCATGAACTCTCATAGTATGACTTATACCTGGAAAGTGTCCTGAGTAATTCAGCTTATACATGTAAATGTGTTTAATATTGACGTTTTTCTGTTTCCCATAGTAAGTCATGTGGCAGTAGGAATAAAAATCACCTTCAATAGTATACTTCAAGCAGTCTTAAAAACAAATGCTTTGATGACATCCTTTGTTGTTGGTACAATCTTTACTGTCATTATATTAGATCACTTTAGTGAAGTAAAGGAAAATTATTACAGATTATTTGCGGGGTGGGGAGGGGGAGAAGGAGGGTCTTAGATATTTTTCTTGTTTTTCCTAAATGAGTAACTGAGCTGCAGAAAACAATATAGGAAAGGTCAAAACAGCAAGCAGAGCAAGGAATTGAATCTGAGTCTCCCAGGTCTAGCCTAGTATCCTAATCACTGCTCAGCTCCTTCCTTCTATATATATCACCCTGTGGGTGACTTCATGTATTGATGATAATTTTACAAGTAAAAACATTATTTTTGTATTTTAGATCATTCTTAACTAATAAAGATACAGTCCCAGCACTACTGGGATGGCTATTTTAGACGGCTAAAGTATCATAATAAAGGCTTTTTGGTATGCAGCATATTACCACAACATTTAATCAGTATCCTATTGTGTTGAGGGAAATATGATTTTATTTAAATAAATTTTGTTAAATATTAGCTATTTACATAATAATTACATAGTAATGAAGTATTGAAATCTTGGTCATTATTTTGTTGCCATATCTAATACTATTCGGGCAGCTACCCTAAATATTTTTCCCTTTACTAATGTAAAAAATTGAAATAGTGCTGCTGTGTGATATATTTATGCAGTCCTGAGGATGTTACATTTTCCTTTTAACAAGGAGTTGATTNTTCTTCTAGAGATTCCTATAAATGAGTCCATTTTTTTGCAGTGCTCTAAGCTACTGATGGAGCAGTTGTGCCACATATTACTGTTTCATCTTAAATACTGGAACTCTCATACAAAACTCCTACTGATTTCCTTGCAGATGCGACTCTTGCACTTTTTACTTTACCTGGTGCTATCTCTGTAGACCAAGAATTTTTTTTACATTATACACTAGTACTTATTTTATCTGCTTTAATAGCTCCTTCGGTATTACTGTGCCACATACCTGAAGGCAACACATATGCACTGATGTATATCATTACAATGCATCATCCAATTTATTCTGTTGCCTATTCTGTGTATATAGCTTGTCCCTTTGACAAAGATGTAGGCCAAAACATGGTCTGTGATATTTTCTGCTACTGTTACCATTTAAAACAAACAAAAACTGTTACACCTACACCAGGATTTTTTTTAAAATCTTTTTTTGTTTTAAATGTATGATTATATCATTTCAACTTCTAGTTTTATTTCAGCAGCAGCAGAGAAAAACTGTGTAATAGCAAAGACTTAGAAAGAAATTCCCTGGTTTGCTCTTATACATGAGATTTAAATTTTCCATCTTTCTCTGAAGGAGCGATGTTCAGTAGTGGACTTTTCTTCTTTTAATCTCAGATACTGTAGTTTTTTCTTTTCTGTCTGTTAATCATTCAATTGAAAAACTGTATATGAAGAGATAGAAGTGTTTTTATCAGTTGTGTGAAAAGAAATGTAGAGATAACTCTTAACAGTGTGTGAAATCACTAGAGAGATTGGGGAGCTGGGACATATTCTTTAACTCCAAGAAATTTACTGATTCTCATTTTTTCTAGGGTGTGTTGTTCTTCCATTTTTTTCTGAGAACAGTGAAACAGGCACAAGGAAATACGTGTTTGCTTTAGGAATATAGTCTGTATCTTTTGACTTATTTTTCTTGAGTGTTTTCTCCTTCCTTATCACTTATATTTTGCAAGCAAAATGACAATGATCCATTGATTTTTGCAACACTGTGTTCATAAGAGGTCAATTTTAAAGAATTATAGCTAGAGTAGTAAGAAACTGGCATAGAACTATTCTGCCAGCGAGCCATGTCGTCACAAAGACTTCATAGAGTTTGACTGAGCATTACTTATAGGTAATCTCTACATTAAAGAGATGCTTCTCTGGAATGGTCAGTTTGGGCCCTTGAGCAAGAGTGTGCTTGTAGATGGAATAAAAATGTAATGGTAATGTCAAGCTAGGGTTATGGCAATGATTCAGTAATGTATACTGTGAAAGCTGAATTTATTTTCTAATTTTTATATTGCTCCAAGTGAAAGAACTTGTATCTATATTTTAAGATGTCTTTTAAATATAGACTTTGGTTTATTGTTGGCGCTTTCCAATGCTTCTTGTAAAGAAAGGGTATAAAATGGGGGTTAATAAATTGATTTTGAAAATTATAAGAAATTGCTCTTAACCAGTGCAATAAAATGAAGAGAATATATTTTCTCTATTTCTTCCCTTGTTATAGTTGGTTTCATTTCCTATAAATTGGCAATTACAGATCTGTGAATTATGGAAGTACCATTGTGATGCTGTAATTTCCACTGCACTGTTGTCTAGAATATGATTTTAATTGCATTATATTTTGGACATCAACTTGTTTTGAAGAAACGCCTCCATGACAAAATTGTATTTGCTACTGAACTTTCCAAATTTTATTCATCAATATAACATTTTTAGGGAAAGATAATATAAATATGGGAATACAGGAAAAGGTATAATTTCTTCTTCTGGGATTTAAAAGATTTTATTAATTTAAATAACCTTTACATGTGTCAATCTTTAGTTGATCTTATCAGTTAATTTACAGAGGTGGAAAAGGGACTTGTTCTTTCATTTAGATAAGTGTTTAGTTCATCTCTGTGACTAGTGTTCAGCAAAATTTTGATTTCTTTATTGATTTAATGAAAGTTTTTCTTCAAAAACTGAACAACATAAGAGTTTACATTCTCAAAGTAGGGTTTTTTCTCTATTTAACTGGAGCTGTCAGTTCTAGGTAGAATGGCATGATTTTTATTCATAGCTCTCAAAATATGTTGCAGTACATGGTGGGAAAATAAACCTCTTCCTTTAGAAAGAAGAAAAATTAACTAAGNCTAAGAAAGGATAATTAGACTTTGAAACCTCCATATTTTGTTGTAGTTCTGTTCTTCCATGAGTCTTGAAATAGATGTAAGCAGTTGTGTTGTCTATTCTGTGTCTTTACTTATATATTATTAACATTTAAAAATAGCACTTGCTGTGCTTAATGTTATTTCTGTGGAGTAAAANCCATATATCTCTTCTGAAATTTGTCATATGTAGTATCTTGGGCAGCAGGATACAATGTCTTGTATCTTGAGGCAAAACTCCCTAGAGTCTTGATTATTTTTTCCGTTTAACTGTGTCCATCAGCACGAGCCATAATTTCTCAGGAAAAGCATTCATTGCAAAATGGAAGGAGTACTTTGGCTCTGAGTTGGATGGAGTACCTGTGTTTCAGGGACTCTGTAAGCAGTAGACAGCCAACACCTTGTCATGCTATTCCAGTAATGGTAAAAGGACTTTGAGTCAGAAGATATTAAGAGTTCCAAAGATGAATCTAAACTTTATNTCAGAAGATATTAAGAGTTCCAAAGATGAATCTAAACTTTATTCATATTGCAACAGTTATAGCAATCATAGATTATAGTATCTCATTTGCAATATGTTGCTGGAGAGACTTGGCATAGGAGGGAGATGAGAAGCAAGGAGGTTGAAAGGTTTCCCTAGTTTCCTTTACATTCTTGCTTTATTTTGCTGATTTACATAACTAAGGCATGGTACAGACTGCAACACTGTTGAGCAGTGTGAAGACCTGAGATATTTCTTCTGTCCTTTTTGAAGGTCAGCCATTGTTCCTCCTCCTCTAGGATATCATCCCTAGTTGTTTGCTACATCTAGTAAGTTTTTTAAAAGCTGCCATTCTTAATTAGTGGAAATAGTTACTTCTGCGTTTTATATTATAGTATTTAAGTTTCAGTGAGGGTGTAACTATGTTCAGTTGTGAGAGAGCCTGTGTTTCTAAAAGCCATACTATTAAATATCTTGCTAAAAAGCTTTAATGAGGTTATCGAACATTTCCTAGACATTTTGATGTCTCGTAAGAATGAACTTTTGAAGCCAGAATTCTGTTCA